>CM060383.1:41045139-41312639 GCA_030545235.1 Helianthus tuberosus
GTGAGTGATCACCCTCTGATTCATCAGTTATATCAAATCCAGCCCTAGGACGAAAGCCAAGTCGATTAATGACAACAACTAACATATCTAGAGCTGACGACGACGACGCCATCGGAGAATGAGAGGGACGGTGGTGATGGTGGATTGCTTGTTCTCTCTGGTGTTAACCGTGATTTTGAACTTTGAAGGTTTTTTTTTTTGTTTTTTTTTTTTTTTTTGTATAGAGATGCAATGGACTGTTTTTTATGGGTTTTGTGTTTTGACAATAAAGCCCCTCTAGTCTTGTAATTTAAGTTTCCTTCTCATCTAAACCCCTCTAATCTTAGCCCTTAATTTAGGATGATCAATGGATGGAAATTGTTCCTAGTGTTCTAACAAAAATGGGTGTTCTCAAGATAACCCTCCCATATATATATATATATATATATATATATATATATATAGAGAGAGAGAGAGAGGAAGGTTAACGTACATTACGGCTTAACGTACATCACGTACGACAGGTAATTACGCACGTTTATTTTAAAATCACGCACGTTATAACTCAAAAATCCAAAATCACGCATGTTGAAACACAGTAATCACGCATATTGAAAACATTAATCACGCATGTTATAGAACAAATCACGCACGTTGTCGTACGTGAAGTACGTTAAGCCGTAATGTACGATATACTTTTTCTATATAGAAAAAGTATATCGTACATTACGGCTTAACGTACTTCACGTACGACAACGTGCGTGATTTGTTCTATAACATGCGTGATTAATGTTTTCAATATGCGTGATTACTGTGTTTTAACATGCGTGATTAATGTTTTCAATATGTGTGATGTATATATATACGTTAACGGCTTAACGTACCTGTCGTACGTGATGTATGTTAAGCCATAATGTACGTTAACCTTCCTCTATATATATATATATATATAAGGTAGGAGTTGGCTACAAAGCCAACTTTTCCTATAAAGTGTAGGAAGTATTCTCTATTTGACATGTGGCATTTTATATTTTTATGCAAAAGGGCAAACTTGTAATTAGATAATTATTTTAATTATGGAAAATTTTATCTCCTAAACCAATTTGAGATATTTATGGTAACTAAATATCTTCTTTAAATTCAAATTCAGAAGTTTTAGTTTTATACTAAGATCATCGCTAATTCAATGTAACACCCTTACTATTATATAACGGTTTTTGTACAAATAACGGCTAAAGAAATGTGTATTTACGAATACACATTCATATAAAGATACGGGCTTATTAAAAACTTTTACAATTTAGAAAATAATACAACATAATGAAATTGAGTTCGTCGTTTAAAAATTTCAAAGAAACGCAGTGCGGAAGCTTATATCTTGATCGTGTTCGGTTCTTCATTGAGCTTCCGCACTGCGTTTCTTTGAAATTTTTAAACGCAACTAAAAAGTTAGTTTTGATAACTTATAAACGAGTTTAAACAAGTTCCATAGTCAAACTAACAAAATAAAATAAAGTTTCCAGGTTTTACGTCTCTCGCGCCACGCGAGAGACTACCTTAGATCGTTCGCGGGCCGCGACAGCGCTCGCGTGTCGCGCCAGTTTGATGGTTTCCCTTCGCGTGGCGCGGGGAAGACCATTTTCCAGCAGGTCTGGTTCTGGGTCTGCATTTTTTTTTTTTGCCCAGCTCAAGTTTTTACAAAAACACAACTTCAAAATGCCATAACTGTTTATCTACTTATCCGTTTTGTACGAATCTTTTTCCTAAGCGTCCGTAATTAAATTACAGACCCGTTTATCACCTTGTTTTGCATAAAATATGATTTATACACGATTGGATCATAAATTTCTTAGGTGATTACTCGACACGTTTGGCATTATCATCACTCTACATGCTATAGAATCAATAGTTAATTCCTATCATATTTACCCATCCCGGGCTTGTCGAACCTTAACGTTTTCGTTCCCACCAAAGAGTTTACGTAGGCGTTTACATTTACCGATTCATTTGTATCTATCTAAGCATTTAACCACAATTTACTTCTTAGTCTATTTTGACCCGTTTAGGGGACTTTTGAGCATTTAAACGTTAAAGTCACTCTTTTCACTTCGCATCTTTTATTCACATACTAAACAGCTAATTTTATTCCACCACAATAATTTTGTGGTGGATTTAATATAAGGAATCCAAAATCCAAATTTCTACCCTTCGGTTAGACATTTTACGCATAAGACCCGTTTTTAGACATTCGCCCCACGAATGTCATTACCTATAATTTTTTACATATCTACGGACTTCGTAATCATAATACAAATTTCTAAACAACCTCTAACGGTTGTTTCCCCGTTTTACCCAACAAGGACTTTTTGGGTCAAATTTTATGTATTTCATTTTACGGCGAAGGATCATCGCTATCTATTTGACCAAAATTGCACATTTAACTTTAAATTCATTTAGGCGTACCTGGCTCGAGTCATAGGATTGACCCGTTTAAATATCTCTCACTATTAATTTCTAATTAATACCAACGCGAACCGTATGATATTTCATGTAATGACAAAACTCAACAAGCGATCATCAATTAATATTGTCAAATGATCTTGCCAATGCCATTTGACCCGTTTAGTCCGAACGACCATTTTCCATTATGTGATGATATCTAGTTACCATCTCGCCCTTTTACCCATTCCGGTTTACACCATAACGTAATGTTTCAAAATTTCTTATTAGTTCATCGTCACATGACTAATTTACCAATTTACCCCTTTTTGCCATTGCTTATGATTTCTCACCATTGCACTAGTTCTGACTCATATTATTTGCGTCGGAACATTACAACTCTATTACTAACTTTTGCTTATTCATTTTCAATACACACAACTGATGTATACTAAAAAGGGTGTAAGCTTTTAGTTACCTCGCATCCAAATTACGCTTTCCTTTTCGTAGTTGCTCCGTTTGACCCCCTTCATTCCCAAGCCTCCATCTAGCTTGTCAAGAGTCAAACTATCATCATAATTCACAAGGTGGTTAGATTAGTCATTATAACCACGACTATTCCACCTTACGTATTTTCTATGTCAAAACTATTATTCGACTCCGTCCATGGTTAGTTTAACTATTAAAAAGTTAACTACCCTTAATTATATGATATGTGCATATAAGCTAAATCGACTTTATAATTAAAATTTGTATTACCCCACATCACACGTAATTAGTCGAACTAGGAAATTACGCGTTTGATTCATAATTTCAACATATGAACATTGTGGGCATAATTTATAACATCAACAATCAAGTTTCGTATCACTGAAAATAGGTTGTTTTTGGTGACCTGTTTAACCTGTTTCCAAGTCTTCAAAAATTATGATTTTTTTATATGGCGTACCTCTCGGAGGGTTAGACCTTGTGTTAAAATTTCAAGATCTAACTCTTTACCAAAAATTCGTAAAAATTCATTTACTAAGCTGCAATAAGATTCATCACTTCTGACTGCAGCTTACGGAAAAATTCATTTAAAATTCCTCGTTTATCCGATTGACGAAATTACAATTGGCGATCTTTTAATCACTTAAAACTTTCTACAGTAAGAATTTGAGATCATAACACAATTCCTAAATTGAGTTATGACATTCGTAATGGGCTGCAAATTCTGTCAGAAAACGCAGCTTGAACCTTTGATACGGAAAAATTCATAAAACGCTCAATTTTCGTCAAAAAAATGTGATTCCAGTGGGGTTTTAAAGATATTTCCTGGAATTATATTTTAGACTAAAGAAATACATGTTTTTATCACGTTTTGTCCAGGTTACAGCCAATACAAGTCTGCTGTAAATTCTGATCAAGAGCCGTTTGAATTCAGCTTTCAATTTATGCATGTTCTTGACACCATAACACTATTTTTTAGCAATCAAAACCCTAAAAACATCTTATACATGAATTTAGCATCAACAAAAATCTGAATTTACTTGAGCTAAGCATGATTTCAATATATACTTGTCTAGGGTTTACTCCTAAACACTACAATGTTCCTATTTCATCCAAACAACATTCATGCAATACTAATTTCGGATTATAATTGTTCATCCAGAATTTTGAATAGAATCAAACAACGAATTTTGACATACCTTGTGATCCCCTAGGCTTGGTGATCACTAATTTATTAAAAGCCCCAAATTTTAGCTTGATTCTCCTTCGATTTGGTTGGATTTTATGTTTTAGGGTTTTGATAGAACCCCCATGGTTCCTGGTCGTTCCTGCGCACACACACACACTTAGAGTGTGTATGTTGTGTTTTATTATTATGTTTAATAAAACATGTTTGCCCACTTTGCCATTTTAGTCCTTCATGTTTCATTTTTTAATCATATAGGGCTATAACTCATAGTTTATCATTTAAATTCATATTACTTAACTAGGTTAATTATTCCTAGCCAACTTAGTAGGCTCGAGAAGTTAAAAAACCGTTTTATTTTAAGTTCCGTTAACTCGGGATCCTTATGAACTTTGTCTTCTCAAGTCGTTTGCTCTCTTTTTATTTATAATTAGGCTTATTTATTTGAATCCTAATAATTTACGGGTTAATCTTTTCTGCTAACGGTATTCTACCCGCTCTTTAGTATTAACGTGGTTTAATTACCAAACCCGTTTTCGGGGTGTTACATTCACAAACACAGTCCATTAGATTTTGTCTCTTTCGATCAATTCATATTACTAACAAAAAATCACGATTTTAAATAACATTGTTGATGGCGGTTTATGTTTTAGGAAGAAGATGTGTTTTACCTGCTATAATACTTCATGAACAATTTCTTAACGATGTATTTTACCAGCTGCAATCCTTCATGAAAAATTTCTTGATAATGTGTTTTACCAGTTACAGGTTAATTCACAATGTGTTATAACACTTTATGTTTTAGGAACGAGATGTGTTTATAGATGTGTTTTACCTGCTACAATTCTTCATGAACAAATTCTTAACGATGTGTTTTACCAGTTGCAATCCTTCATGAACAATTTCTTAACGATATGTGTTATAGCAGTTTATGTTTTAGGAAGGAGATGTGTTTGTAACTATTGATGTTGTGTTTTTAGGAAGGAGATATACTTGTAATTTCTTGACGATGTGTTTTACAAGTTAAAGATTAATTCACAATGTGGTATACCAGTTATGATTCACATATGACATATCTTTTGTGGTTTCTTGAAGTTGTGTTTTATATTTTTTTAGGTTTTTTCACGATGTGTTATATTGTATAACACACCATACAAGTTAAATGACGTTCTGTTATATTGTATAATTCACGATATGTTTTATTGGGTTTCTTCAAGATATGTTATATTGTATGATTCACGATGTATTTTCTTGACGTTGTGTTTCTTTACGAAGGAGAGAAGGAAGAGAGAGAGATAGTCGCGAGAAATGTGGGACAGTTTATGGTATGATAGTCATTTCCATATTTAAAACAAGCTAAATGAAACATTGACCCCTAATTAATTAAATCATCCTATTTTTAAGACATATATATTACCAAAATGTCACCAAGATGATCTCAACCATCAAACACACTCATCCAATGGTCAAGATCACTTCCTACACTTTGTAGAGGAACCTCACCCTATATATATATATATATATATATATAGGGGAGGGCTATATAGAAAACCCTTATGTTTTTAGAAAACCCTGGAAACTCAAATCTCCCCCCATTTTTACCCAACCTCCCGACATTTTTTTTTGAAAAAAATAACACATGTAATATACATATTTTAAAGTGTTTTGGGCCAAAAAAAAACAAAAAAGCGCCAAAGGGATGTTTTTAAAAAAAATAAACAAATTTCAGCAAACTTCGGGTGACTAACATGTGTTAGGCACAAAAGGCTGAAACTTGCTGAAATTTGTTTTTTTTAACATTCCTTCGGCGCTTTTTTTGTTTTTTTTGGCCCAAAACTCTTAAAAACATGTATATTACATGTGTTATTTTTTTCAAAAAAAAATGTCGGGAGGTTGGGTTTTCTAGGGTTTTCTCAAAATGGAGGGTTTTCTATCTAGCATTATCATATATATATATATATATATATATATATATATATATATATATATATATATGGTAGGGATCCTAAGAGAAAAGCATCATATTTGAAAAACTTGAGAATAATTTTGGATCACACATTTATCCAAGCCATTTTTTTAACTTCTAGTCACTCGTTTTTAAGTGTTTTGTTTTCTTTTTTTGGAAATATACATACATGTATATTCTCAATTTTGAATTATACACATATGTATATAGGCAAATTTTAAACTATACATATGTCTATATTATGGAAAATATATATCTTTAACCTAAGAAGTGTTGGAAACCGGGTCAGACAAACGCCGATTAAGATCATTCCAACGGCATTTGGACCGGCTCACTGAATAATAACCAAAATCTATAAACTTTAAAGTTAAACCCTAAATCCTAAGTATGCTATGCTAAAACTAAACCCGAAACCCTAGCTAAACCATAATGCTAAACCCTAAAGCTAAACCCTAAATACTAATGCTAAACACTAAAACTAACCCATAAACCCTAATGCTAAGCCATAATGCTAAACCCTAAATACTAATGCTAAACACTAAAGCTAAACCCTAAATACTAATGCTAAACACTAAAACTAACCCATAATGCTAAACACTAAAACTAACCCATAATGCTAAACCCTAAAGCTAAAACTAAATCATTCACATCAATCATAGATGCATAATACTTATTTTTCAATTTTAAACAAGTATATACATATATGTATAGTTAAAAGATTGACATTAAACACATGTATATAAATTCTTAAAAAAACTTGATAGAAAAAGCTTTGATTTTTCCAAAAAAAAAAATAGAAAAGGCTTCGATTTTTCAAAACAATTTTTTTGTCTATTTTGCTTTTTTTATTTTACATTTTTGCTTAGAAAAAATGTATGATAAAAATGCTAAACAAGTCTCTCAATTATGTGTAAGAGCGCCATCAAATTATACCTGAAGGGGTATGGTCCCAAAAAAGCCGCGCAAACCTCCGTCAAGGTTGCGCGCGGGACCATACTCCTTATTCAATAAGCTTCTTATCATGAGCCTCGCGCGAGCTACATCATATTCTATTTTACGTCGCGCGAGACCAAGATAATAAGAAGCTCCAATATCAGCACTTAGCATACTGAAGGAGCACTCAGTCACCCAAACCCCGCGCGAGTTAATTACGTGCCCAGCAAGCATCGCGCAGGGAAGCAGCGCAAGGCTGTTCCCGATAGTACACAAGGTACAAGTGGCAGAAGAAAAGAGCCAATCAACGTCCTTCTGGCTCTGCTCAATCGTGCTCCACGATCATCTGACATACAGGAGACAAAAAGTACTTAAGGACGCCTACATGGCACCAAGCATAGGGCAGAGACAACTGCCCCACGATCTCCACTTACCTGCTGATGGTAGAAGGGCGGCCAGGCCGACAACAGTGACACGTGGCTCCAGTCATATTGCGCCAGCTCCAGAAAGCTCCTAGAAGCCACTAACGGTCGACACCAGTGAGACAAGGAGCATATCCTCCATGTTGTCGCCTTCAGGCCCAAGGCCCATCAGCCCATATCCTCTTACGCCTCTCCGGCTATAAATAGAGACCTCGCTTCACAGGTTAAACATTCCATTCCCTCTACTCTCACTCATAATACTTAATTATCTCCCCAAAGCAGTCGCTTATTCTCACGCCGGAGCCCGGTTAAGAGGGAAACCCTCACATTCCCCTCTTAACGAGTAACGGTGTTCTGTTTTGCAAGCTAATCCAATCATTAAGGAGCTCTGGAAACCATAAAGAAGATTAACCACTATGATAGGAACATAAACCAAACTGATTAGTCCCTTAATTAGTTCTGTGTTTCTTCATTGGCGCCCACCGGTTTTCTACAAATCACTTTCATCTTCTTTTTTTTTCCTGAGTTTCGTGTTTTTTCTTCCTTCGATCATGGCTGGTCAAGGAATCATTCCTGAGTTTGTTGGTTTTGGAGCAAACTCTAACGCAGCGTTGGGGGCGGATAATCAAAACGTCCAACCCCAACACATTGAAGAGATTGGCGAAATCGAAGTAACCAACACTGGTGAACCGCGCGGGAGCATCACCCGCATCAATGAGACGGTAACCCCAGGAAGCAACGGCACTGGGCCTTCAAACCCAGCTCCACCCCAGAATGTTTCGGCGCTACTAGGGCTACCAGAGGGCGAAACTCCGGCCTCGTGGTACGCCAAGAACATTGCCACCATTAACGCGGCGTATCAATCCCTGATCGCACAGCAAGCAGTCTTAACGGCAGAACCATTCTTGGTTACTCCTCAGGGACAGAGTCAGGGGGCGCGCCAGATACCCCCACAGCAAAACATCCAAGGCAGAAGTAATAGACCTCCCCCTACCAGAAGATTGAGCGTGCATGACACGTGCGATACACGGGGGAAACAGAAAGCTATTACGACTATCCGCCAAACGTCCAAAGAGGCCCAGTTCATAGCCGGCTCACGCCGCGCAACATGAACAATGAATGGGAAGATACTGACCCGAATGATCCAACTTGGGAAGATGATGGAGGATCTTCAGTCTTCAATCGTTTACAGAGAAACCATGAATACTACAAACCAAGACATGTTGGGTACACCGAAGAGGCTGAACAAGACTTTCGCCTCGCCTATCGACCAGCTGAAGCTGTGGAACATTCCAAGTTCATTCCAAAAATCGCACTGGCGCCACTTAAAAGAGAGAAGTTACCTCCGACAGTCGGAAAGTTTAACGGATTGACTGACCCTGATGATCACGTCAGAGTTTTCACAAGCGTGGGCTGCATGGGAGGATGGAATATGCCCATGTGGTGCCATCTGTTTATTCAAACGCTTACAGGGGCTGCTCGCGCCTGGTTCGACAGCCTTCCTCCGGGAAAGATAAAGTCATGGGTGGATTTCAGGACTCAGTTTTTGAGTCACTTCAGTCAACAAAGACGATACCAGCGCGACACAGCCGAGGTTGAAGACATCTGGCGCAGAGATAACGAGGGTTTGGAAGATTTCATCACTCGCTTTAACAAAGAGTGCTTAGAAATCGGCGGTGTTAGTGAGCAACTCATGCGCTGCCACTTCAAGAAAGCCATCCGCTGTGATAGCCTAATTAGAACCATCACTGGGAAGGATGGAATGCCCAAGGAATGGGATAAACTCATGGAAGCCGCGAAGATAGTCGCGCAAACTGAAGAGTCACTCGCCAGAAACAACAGTTATCGTACTGAAGATCGATTTTCTAAAGGAGGTCACTCGCGCGACGACAACAAACGAAACAAAGGCAAAAACCCTGGGTGGAAAGCCAACCACTCCAGCGGTTATGGTGAACGATCTCGTTATGAAGAACGGTCGCGCTACAGAGAAGATGCGCGAGACGCTATTGATCGAATTGGGTATCGGAAGGCAGTCAGGGATGACAATCGAGAAAAGCACTGGACTCCGCTCATAAAAGCACCGAAAGAGGTGCTGATGACGGAGAATCATGATTTCAAGGCCCAAGGCCCATGACAAACAAAACGGGGCAAGACCCCAACCTGTACTGCGACTTCCATAAAGATACGGGACACCTGACGGACGACTGTTACAGTTTACGTCAGAAGATCGAAAGAGTGTTAAAAAGCGGGAAGCTAAGCCACCTGGTGAAAAACGTGCGCAAAGAAACCCGACAGCTCCAACGACACGATGAGGGGAATCACAAGAAAGTCAGACGTCTAGAAACCCATATGGTCAATGGACCAAGATACAGCGCAAAAGAGAAAGGCAATCTCCCTTACGAACCCTCATGGCAAGAGCAACAGGTCATCTTCCCGGTAGTGCGCGGCGGTCCTCGCGCCACTCAACCCGTCGTCATTACCGGTATTATCGGCCATTACGAAACAGAGTACGTGTGCATTGACCCAGGAAGTACGGCTGATATCATCTATGAGCAGTGCTTTAATCAATTTGATGAAGATGATAAAGCGAGACTTGAACCAGTTGATTATCCATTGTCTGGATTCTGCAACGAAATGGTCTTCTCGCTAGGCCAAATCAGCTTCCCCGTCACACTCTCTGACGGGAAGCATTCAAGAACAACGAATGTTAACTTCATGGTGATGCCTGTCAAATCAAGGCATGATGTGTTAATTGGGAGAGAAACCCAAGGCGAATTGAACATGGTAACCTCCACGCCCCATTAAGCGATAGAGTTTCCAATCAAGACGGGGGTGGCAATTATCTATGCCAAAAAAGAAGTGATGTCAACGGAAGAGATGCGCCCGACGAAAGCGGTGAAGGTTTCAACAACCGAGCCAGAGAAGTGGGTATTGAACCGCAAATACCCGGAGCAAACGGTGATGATAGGCCACGCAATCTCACCAAACATCCGAACGCAGCTCAAGCAACTCCTGTTCAGAAATATGGATATCTTCGCCTGGACTCCGGCTGACATGACCGGTGTCCCACGCAACATCACCGAGCACTGTCTAAACACTTATCCCTCTGTTGAGCCAAAAGTGCAAAGGAGACGCAGCCTAGGGGGCGGATAAAACCAAAGCAATGAATGAGCAGGTATGTGAGTTGCTAAAGGCAGGGATCTTGCGGGAGGTCCGTTATCAAAGTTGGGTTGCGAACCCCGTGATGGTAGAGAAGTCTAGTGGAGGATGGCGAATGTGTGTTGACTATACCGATCTCAACAAGGCATGCCCTAAAGATTGCTACTCTTTGCCTGAGATCGACAAAAAGATAGACTCTCTCGCGCCATACAGATGGAAATGCTTCTTAGATTGCTACAAAGGATACCATCAGGTTCAAATGAAGCTAGAAGACGAAGACAAGACAACTTTTCGAACCGATCTAGGGATCTTCTGCTACACAAAGATGCCTTTCGGCTTAAAAAATGTTGGCGCAACGTATCAACGCCTGATGGATAAGACCTTCGCTGGAGATATCGGGAAGCATATTGAAGTTTACATCGATGATCTGGTGGTCAAAAGTCCCGAAGAGGACCAGATGTTGAAGGACATCGAAAAAACATTCAATTCATTGCGCAGCATGAATATGAAGTTGAATCCAGCCAAGTGTTCATTTGGCATGGAAGAAGGAAAGTTCCTAGGCTTCGTAGTCACAAACGATGGCTTTAAAGTGAATCCAGAAAAGGTCCAGGCAACAGAGAGAATGCCATCGCCGCGAACAATCAAAGAGATGCAACGGTTGGCCGGCCGCCTAGCCGCGCTTAACCGTTTTCTATCAAATCACGCCGCGAAGTCATACCCTTTTATCAGCACTCTGCGCAACTGTGTGAAGAAACAAGAGTTCAGGTGGACCCCTGAAGCAGAGAAGGCTTTTCAGCAAATGAAGGAGTGTTTGATCGAACTCCCTACCCTGACTGCACCATTCGAGAAAGAGCCGCTCGTACTGTACTTATCTTCTTCGGATGGGGCAGTAGGTTCGGTATTACTTGTGGAGAGAAATGGAGTACAGACACCAATTTACTACGTCAGTAGGGTGCTTACCGATCCAGAAACAAGATACTCCACAATGGAGAAATTGGTGCTTGCGGTGCTACACGCCTCTCGCAGGCTGCGCAGATACTTTACAGGGCATGTGATCACCGTACTTACCAATTTCCACATCGGCACGATATTGCAAAAACCAGAGACGTCAGGGCGGTTAGCAAAATGGGCAATCGAACTGGGGGGCCACAATAACCTGTACAGGCCGCGCCCAGCCATCAAGGGTCAAGTCCTAGCGGACTTCATCACAGAAGTCCCAATTGATAAAATCACGGATTGTGAGCTTGTTGAAACTCCCGTGAAAGAATCAACGAATGAGTTATGGATGTTGTACACCGATGGAGCATCAAACGAGGATGGCGCGGGAGCAGGATTGCGCCTTGTGAGCCCCGAAAATCATGAATTTACTTACGCCATCAAGTTGGATTTTAAGAATACCAACAACGAGGCGGAATACGAGGCATTTCTGGCAGGCTTGCGCCTCGCCATAAAAATGGGAGCTAAAAATCTACAAGCACACGTTGATTCACTCTTGATAGCCAGCCAAATTAACGGTATATACGATGCAAGGGGTGAAGTTATGGCCCTATATTTAGAGCAGGCAAAAGAATTGCTTCAACAGTTCAAGTCTTACAAGGTAGTCCACATCAATCGATCTGAAAACAAACCAGCAGACGCTTTGAGCAAACT
The DNA here is from genome assembly GCA_030545235.1 of Helianthus tuberosus. Lineage (NCBI taxonomy): Eukaryota > Viridiplantae > Streptophyta > Magnoliopsida > Asterales > Asteraceae > Helianthus > Helianthus tuberosus. The sequence continues at coordinate 41,057,363 of CM060383.1, forward strand.
GGCTTCAACCTCCTTTCAATATCTCGCCAAAGATGTAAGGATTGAAGTACTAAAGAACCCATCAGTTCTGCTATGACAAGTCAACGTGATCGAAATGGGCCAGCCATCCTGGATGACCCCTATAATTCAGTATTTTCAAGAAGGAATACTCCCTGAGAGCAAGGCAGAGGCAAGAAAGATTCAGAACAAATCTCTGCATTACGAAATGAATGGTGGTATCCTATACCGCAAGTCCTTCTTGGGGCCATTACTGCGTTGCGTGGACCCCCAAGATGCAAATTACTTGATCAGGGAGATCCACGAAGGGATCTGCGGCATCCATGCAGGACCACGCATGGTTGTCGCGAAGATTATAAACGCTGGATATTATTGGCCAGGGATGCACGTCGACGCCCTGAAGGAGTTGCGCAAATGCGACTCCAGTCAGCGACATTCTCCAAAAACCCTGCGCCCAAAAAACGATCTTATTCCCGTATCCACTGCTTAGCCTTTCCAACAATGGGGAATAGACATGGTGGGACCTTTCCCAGAGGCTCCTGGCGCCGTCAAGTTTATAATAGTGGCCGTCGATTACTTTACGAAATGGGTGGAGGCCAAAGCCCTCGCTTCAACTACAGCCATGATGGTGCGTAAGTTCATTTGGGAACACATCATTTGCAGATTTGGCCTACCACTCAAGATTGTAACTGACAACGGCACCAATTTTGCATCTGAGGACCTCCAGAAGTGGATGAAAGAGATGAAAATTGAACACACTTTCTCCTCTGTTGCACATCCTCAAGCCAACGGGCATGTTGAAAGTGTAAACAAGTGTATCGTCGATGGGATAAAGGCCCGACTGGGCACAAAGCGAAGAGGTTGGGTGGATGAGCTCCCGAGTATCTTGTGGGCTCACCGAACCATGCCGAAGACAAGTACCGGCGAAACCCCTTTTAGCCTTGTCTACGGCTCAGAAGCGGTTATCCCAGCAGAAGTTGGCCTGCCCTCTCCGCGTTTGACTGCAGTCAACACAATCGAAAATGAGGCAGAGCATCGCCTTGATTTGGATCTCTTGGAAGAAAGACGCGAGAACGCGCGCATTAAGGAAGCGAAATACAAGACACAATTGGAAAGGTACTACAATGCGAGAGTCCGCATCTGTACCTTCACGCCAGGAGAATACGTCTTTCGCGACAACGAAGCTTCAAATGCCGAACGCCCAGGAAAGTTAGCACCCAAGTGGGAAGGCCCATACTTGGTTCATGAAGTGCTAGGAAAAGGGGCATACAAACTGCGCACCCTGGATGGACATATCATCTCGCGCAAGTGGAATGCGCAACAACTGCGCAAGTGCTATATGTAACTATTCTAGGCACTGCGCCTTTGCCCACTCATGTTGGCCACGCGCCTTTTTAATTACCTATGTTGGCTAAGCGCCTATTTTGCTACTTATGCGATGTATGTTGGCCCAAGCGCCTGTTTCCCAAGCAATGAAAGCATTCGACATGTTTTCTTTTACGATGACTCCTTTCGTTACAAATGCATGTTAAACTTTTGATTAGCACGAAAACACTCCAGTTACACTCGCACGAGCCACTCTTTACATTTATTCGCGCTAACTTAACCAAAGTTTCTAACAACAGTGCAATAATTGTAACGGGAAAGGATAAACAAACATCATATTTAAACAAGCGCGACCGCGCAACAATTACATGAAAACAAAATGTCACATTCGACCCGAAACAAGCACAACCGCGCAACTACTAACATTGAAAAAGAAAATTACAAGGCACAAAGCCTGTCAATACTACCTACTAAAGACCATCACCAGCATCATCATCATCATCGTGCTTGTCACCACCATCGTCACCTTCATCACCACCATCATGGCCCGCCGCTTCCTCTTCGTCAGACAACTCAACATGCTCTGGTGGGTCGAGAATACCCTTTAGACGCGTACACCAGTCATCATGCTCGAGAGCCTTCGCAACCAAGTCCATTACAGGCAAAGCTAGATGATTGTAAGAATTTTCAGCACGAGCCAATTCGGCATCAGCTTCATTGGTCACCGAACAATGACTGGTATCCAACTCTTGGCCAAACACTTCTTCGACATGCTGCGCACACTCCATATAACCTCCGCGATGACCAACCGCGCGAGAAGCATCTATGAGCGCAGCAACAGTCCCGTCCAGTTCCCTAGCATTCAAAATCGAGTTGGCCATCTACATCAAAACGAGCAAATTAGGAACTGACTTAGTAAATAAAACCCAAGTTAAAAAGAGATCAGTACCAGAACTATTCCCCTGCGGCGCAGCCATTCAGTATCTAAGGATAGCGTGTCAACAATACTCAGGACCTCAGCATAATTATTTTGCGCCACATTCAAGGCGGAAGAGCTTATGGCCCGCGCCTCCTCGGCCTTCTGCCTGGCTTCTTCAGCTAAGGCAACCTTCGACCTTTCGGCCTCCAGATCGATCTCCAAGGATTCGCTTTTGTCAACCTGCTCTCGTAGGCGACGTTTCAGCTCAGCAATTTCGACATCCTTGGCAATCAAATCCTTGTCCCTACTTGACAGTTGCACCTTCACCTCAGCCAGCTCAACCTGCAAGGGATAAAGGACTCAGTTAACATGCTAAACAAAAGTATAAACGGAATAAGAGGTTTCTCGAACCTCAGCCTGCTCTTTAGCAGCTTGCGCATCCTCGACCTTCGCTGTCAACTCAGCAACCTTGGCTTCAAGGTCGACAATCTTGTTACGAGCCACGAACACGCGCTCATTGTCTTTCTCACATATGCGCTTGAATTCAGCCTTCTCCTTAGCCAACCGTTGTTCAGCAGCTTGAAGCTTGCTTTTCAGGCCCTCGCGCCCCCATTCCTCCGCTTTCTTGTCTGCCTCAAACTTTGCCTTCTCTTCCTCAAACTTGGCATTGGCTTTCTCAAACTCCTTAACTTGCCTGACAAGACGCTCGTGGTAGTTCTCCCAATCCGACCGCTCCCTAACCATTGTCCGCCACTCACGAACTATTTGATGGTTAGCAGTGCGGGTATTGGCCTCCCCAATCACATAAGTACGATATAGCCCATCATGAGTCTTCGCCCTCTGCCGATTAACCTCAGCAGGGGGGAAGGAGTTTAAGAACCAATCGCGGCAAGGGCCGAACTCTTGGAAGGTGTCTTTTTGCTTCAAACCCCAGGGAGCCTGGTGGGGGCATTACCGCGTTCCTCTTCAGTATAAGTTTTATAATAAATTTCACCGAGGGTATCCCTCGCCCCGATAACTTGTGGGTTATAACCCCCTGCACCACCTGAACTTGCGCCTCCAGAAACATATGGACCTGACCTCCCAGCAGTTCCCTTGAAGCAATGGGAAGCTTCAGGCCGCGCAGGATGGGTAGGCTTATCCACCCCGGTTTCCTTCCTCTTCTCTTGTTGAGGCTGGTCAAGCCCCGTGACGCTCACGACCTCCGGACCCTGCGCCTTATCAGGAGCAGTGATAGAAGCGGCACCGGTGTACTTTAGAGCATCATCAATAGGCTCTTCAGGAGCTTTTTTCTTCTCCTTCTCTTTCTCAACATCAGCAACAGACTTTTCAGCAGCCCGTTTCTCTCTCTCCTGCTCAGCTCGCTTCCTCTTTTCATCGACAGCCTTTTTCTTCTTATCCTCCTCAGCTTTCTTCTTGCGCGCCTCATCCGCTTGGCGCTTGTCTTCCTCAGCTTTCTTCTTTTCCTCAACTTTTGCCTTCTCCAGCTCAGCAGTTTTCGCCTTCTCAAGCTCAGCAGCTTGTTTACCCTTTGCAGACTCAGCCCCAGCAGCCTGGAAAGGTTTGATGGTAACCTTAGGCCTTTTCTGCGCTGGCTCAATGGGCTCTGTGAACTCAACACCTTTCTTTTCAGGAGTTTTCTTGCCCTCTGCAGAAGAATAAAGTATCAAAAAAAGTGAAATAGAATAAGAAGCTAAGGAAAACTTACCAAGAGAAAACTTATAAAGAGAGCGCAAGTTGCTCGTCTTCCCGATCAAAGGAACGGCACCAGCCTTCGGCGCAGCGACCACACCAGCCGTGGTCTCGCTCCTATTTCTCTTTCTGCTGATCAACTGTGACAACTCAAAATTTAGAACCCTTCATTGCATCTTGATGTAACATGCTTAAGCGTCACGTGTTTATATATTAGTAAATAAAAGTTCATGATTATCTTGATGTGCTATGTGTTATCAATGTGTACGTATAAAATATAGTTTTATACAAGTATGTATGTAGTGAGCCGGAACCAAGACACAAGGACTCGACTTGAGACCACTCGGTCTCGAGTAAACAGTAACAGTTGGGCCGGTTGGGCCATGCACCTCCTTTACTCTACCCGAAAGCCCATTAGGGTGCACCAACTTAGAACAAGTATATAACCCTTGTTGATAACCAACCTTGCCATTTCTTTGGGCAACTCACTCTCACACACACTCTCCCTCTCTCTCTCACTAAAACCCTAAGTCTCAACATCCTTCTTCCCTCATTCTCGGATTCAAACCGGCAACACTAGGACCCTCGGTTCAAGCTTGGAATCGTCATTCGGAAGTTCATCCTTCATACCCCCAAGCCGGTTAGTATCTCCTCTAGTTGTTTAATGACAAATACATGAGAAATTGTTGATAAAGGTGTTTGTTTGATAGAAGATGGTTATTTGTTATTAAATGATGTTTATTTATTGAAGGATGCACATGTTTTTGTATAACACGCATACTCTTATGTGGTTAGGAAGATTGAGGTGAATTAATGATTATCATGATAACTTGACAATTAAGTTGGGTAGAAATGAATAAGTGTACGCAAGCATGTTCTTGAATAATCGGATGTTGATGCACTAGCTAAGTGCGATATGTTTGAATAGTTTGTTTTAGTGTATGTGTTTAAATATGATAAATCTTATGTAAGCATGCTATTGTATTGATTGAATATACTAGAATTAGGAGCCGATGATATCACTAACTTGAGTTCATGCTAGGATAGACTTTCTTGATGAAGCATGTTGTTATGATGAAAACCCTAAAATGATGAACTATTTGAATGCATCATGAACATGATATGAAGATTTGAATTGTATGTTTTGATCTGTTTGGTATTAAGATTAGACAAGAAAACATGTTGGTGGAATTGTATTGGTTAGTACTAAGGATCATGAACATGAAATTCCATTGGATAGTACAAGTGGGCAGATTCTAGAAGGTTTCGGTTACTAGGAATACAAGTCGAGATCACTAGTCTCGACTCGAGACCATATATGTGACGACACGAGACTGCGGTTGCGACACAGGTTACAAGTCGAGAACCCCTAGTCTCGACTCGAGACCACGCATTACCAGCACACAAACATCGTGACTCGAAACCAGGTCGCTGGTCTTGTTGCGACTCGAGACTTGACTCGAGACCACCAGGTCTCGAGTGATGAAGGCTACAAACCGAGACAGCGCCGTCTCGACTCGAGATCTCTAGTCTCGACTCGAGACCACTTGATCATGTATATTCTGTTTGGACCTGCACGGTTACAGGCCTAAGTAATTGGGCCGAATATATGGACTTTATGCGTTACTGTTAATTGTGTATGTTGTGCACTGTTGATTGGACTGCCATGAATAACACCTGTTTGCAACGTGCTAGTATACGTGTAGAAAATGTACGTGCATTACTTGGTTTGTATCTGACTTGTGTGGTAACCATACTAGGACGTGGTTGACCATAATTAGCTTGATTTGACCTTTCGTTTATCTGCCGAGCTAACCTAAGGTGAGTTCACACTCTCTACAAAGCATGGGATTCCCAGGGGTTGGGAACGGGGTTAAGGAACATGGATTCCTCGTCCTTTATTGGGTAGGACAGTGCTGGTTCAGGAATATAATTCCTCGTCCTCTTGGACAGATAACTTTCACTAGACCAAAACTCTATCACGAAGTCCCTCCTTTCTTTTATATCGACTTAATCGTCGGGCCAATGGCGAGCGGGTCATTAGTTAGATAGCGCTATTTAGGTTTGACAAACCTCACACCGTGCCGCAGAGGACGGGCGTGAACTAATGGATCTGGGCACGTCAATGATGATAGACATTGACAGTTCAGGGCACATAAACATGACTACAGTCAGCAGTCGATATGGTAACGAGTCTAGTAACATACATGGGGTAGCCCCCACGGCCGTAGAGCCAGATAATTAAACATGGAGTAGCCCCCACGGTTGGATAGCCAGAGTAATTGGGTTAAACAAATCACGTATTCAACTATGGGGTAACCCCCACGGCAGGATGCTAGATAAAGGAAACTGTTTTCAGAACAACTTAAAACAAACACCCCACTGTGAACTCGCTCAACATTATTGTTGACTCGTTACTACATGCTTTGCAGGTCAATAGGTACTTAGCTGGAGCTTGCATGGAAGAGAGTCGTTGTGGGACATGGACAGCTGTGTACCATGTTAAACTTCGAAACAATTAAACTTATGTTTTGGCTTTAAACGTTATGCTTCCGCTTGCAACTTAAACTATGTTTTGTTTGGACACCAATTGTATTGGTTGGATTTTATAATCACTTACATGCTTGTTCAATATGATTGGTGGCTGGATCCTGGTCAGTCACGCCTCCAAGCGGTGGTATTCCGCAGGTGGATTTTGGGGGTGTGACAGATTGGTATCAGAGCCATTGGTTATAGAGAACTTGGTTTTAATAAGGGGAAAAAGTTTTATTAAAATCAGACTATAACCTGTATAGTGCTCTACGATCCACAACGACGCTTCACTCCACATGCAAGGCTCGACATTCTAGGTGATATAATCTATGTATATATTGCCTGCTTGTTAGTTACATAATGCATTGCTCATGATATGCTTGGTTAGTATAACTACTGTTATTTGAACACGTGTGTGCCTACTCTCTTCTGTCATCGCATTTTCGCGAACCCCTCTCACTCATGTTCCTCTTGATATGAAGATCATGTCTGGATGCGTTAACATGACTCAAGCGGCACTTGCAGCTGCACACGCAGGAGGTATATCCTGCAGTCCAAACTCATTCTAGGATCTTTAGATCCTACTCTCGTGAACCAACCCATGTGTTAAACTCTGTCCTTTCTTTCACCCACAACAGGTCAGCATGCTCAGCCACCTGTGTGCACCTTTAAAACTTTTATGGACTGCCGACCCACTACTTTTAGCGGCACTGAAGGAGCTGTAGGCCTCCTCCACTGGTTTGAGAAGCTCGAGTCAGTTTTCGAAATGTGTGAATGCCCTGAGGCGTGCAGGGTGAAGTATGCTACCGGTACTCTCGAGGGTTTAGCTCTCACATGGTGGAATGCTCAGGTCCAAATGCTGGGGTTGGTTGCTGCTAACGCCACCCCATGGAACAATTTTAAGGAGATGATCAAGGAGGAATACTGCAGTCGTGACGACATTCATAAGCTGGAAGTCGAGTTCTACAACCTCAAGATGATGGGGTCAGAAATTGAGGCGTATACTAAGAGATCGAATGAGCTTGCATTATTGTGTCCTACTATGGTGGACCCTCCAATTAAGCGTATTGAACTCTTTCTCAAGGGCTTAGTGCCCGAAATCCAAAGTCATGTGACTTCAGCAAACCTCGCCACCATCCAGCAGGTTGTTCAGTTGTCTCACGGTCTCACTGATCAGGCGGTGGAGCAGAACAGGCTACCAAAGCGTATAAGCGCTACAGCTACTTCGGATGCTCCTAGTGACAACAAGAGGAAATGGGATGGAGCTTCAAGCAAAGGTTCAACTTCTGTGCAATCTCAGTCTCAGCAGAGAAAGACTGATGACTACAAGAGCCCCAGTCAGCAATCATCTGGTGGTCAAAGTCATGGTGGGTACAAGGGGAATCACCCCAAATGCAATCGCTACAACCTACACCACAGCGGGCCATGCACCAGGGGTAACTGTCATCGGTGCAACAAGCCAGGTCACGCCGCCAAGGACTGCAGAAGCTTATACCCCGCGAACCAGAATCGTCAACAACAAGCCCCTCAGCACCAGCGACAGCAGCAGCAGCAGCAAGGTATCAACAAAGGGTGCTTTCAATGTGGAGCTGAAGGCCATTTCAAGAAAGATTTCCCCCAACTGAACAGGAACCAGAACAACAACAACAACAATGGAGCCAGGGGGCAGGTGTTCGTGATTGGTCAAGGCGAAGCAAGGAATGAACCCAATGTTGTGACGGGTAAGTTCCTTCTCGACGACTTTTATGTTACAGTTTTATTTGATTCGGGTGCCGATACTAGCTACGTGTCACTAGAAGTTAGTCAAATGCTTAAGCGTATTCCAACACCTTTAAACAACAAGCACACTGTAGAGCTAGCAAATGGTAAGAGTTTAGAGGCCGCACACGTAGTCAAGGGTTGTAAACTTATTCTTGCTAACCAGACCTTCTCTATCGACCTTATTCCTATCGTCTTGGGTAGTTTCGACATTGTCATTGGGATGGATTGGTTATCCCAACACCGAGCAGAGATTCTTTGTAACGAGAAGATTGTTCGTATTCCTGGTTTCGGTGATGAACCTCTCATGATTCGTGGCGACAAGAGGGGTGCTGTTGAGAACATCATCTCTTTCCTTAAGTCCCAGAAGTGTTTGAGGAAGGGCCACTCCGCTATTTTGGCTCTCGTCACAGACACCTCGAAGAAAGAGAAGAAGATAGAAGATTTTCCAATTGTACGTGACTATCCTGAGGTATTTCTGGAGGAACTACCTGGTCTTCCGCCTCATCGCCAGGTCGAGTTTCAGATTGAACTAGCTCCTGGAGCTGCGCCTATAGCTCGTGCACCTTATCGTTTAGCTCCATCAGAGTTGGAAGAACTCTCTACGCAACTCCAAGAACTCTTGGATAAGGGTTTTATTCGTCCTAGCTCATCGCCCTGGGAGCTCCAGTGCTATTTGTGAAGAAGAAAGACGGTACCTTTAGAATGTGTATCGACTATCGTGAACTCAACAAAGTGACGGTGAAGAATCGTTATCCTCTACCACGTATTGACGACTTGTTTGACCAACTGCAAGGGTCGAGCTACTATTCAAAGATTGATTTGAGATCGGGATATCATCAGCTGAGAGTCTGAGAAGAGGACGTCTCCAAAACAGCCTTTAGAACTCGATACGGCCACTATGAGTTTTTGGTCATGCCTTTTGGGCTGACAAACGCACCTGCGGTCTTCATGGATTTGATGAATAGAGTGTGCAAGCCTTACCTGGACAAGTTCGTCATAGTTTTCATCGACGACATCCTGATCTATTCGAAGAGTCAGGAGGAACACGAGCAACACCTACGACTTATTTTGGAACTTCTTCGAGCAGAACAGCTATACGCCAAGTTTTCAAAATGCGACTTCTGGCTTCGTGAAGTCCATTTCCTAGGCCATGTGGTAAACAAGGATGGGATTCACGTTGATCCATCCAAAGTGGACTCGATTAAGAACTGGCCTGCACCTCGTACACCAACGAAAATTCGCCAATTCTTGGGTTTGGCAGGTTACTACAGGAGATTCATTAAGGATTTTTCCAAGATTGCACAGCCTCTCACCTCACTAACGTAGAAAGGCGTTGTTTATCGATGGGGAAATGAACATGAGTTAGCATTTCAGCATTTAAAGGATAGACTGTGCAGCGCACCTATCCTTTCATTGCCAGAGGGCACAGACGACTTCGTGGTCTACTGCGACGCATCAATTCAGGGTCTTGGTTGTGTATTGATGCAACGAGATAAAGTTATAGCCTACGCCTCACGCCAACTTAAAGTTCATGAAAGGAACTACACTACGCACGACCTAGAGCTGGGAGCTGTTGTTTTTGCACTTAAGATATGGCGACATTACTTGTACGGTACCAAGTGCGCCATCTACACCGACCACAGGAGCCTCGAGCATATCTTCAAACAGAAGGAACTGAATATGCGACAACGACGATGGGTCGAACTACTGAATGACTACGAATGCTCGATCAGGTATCACCCGGGCAAGGCCAATGTTGTGGCTGACGCCCTCAGTCGAAAGGACACCGCGCCTAAGCGCGTGCGAGCTTTACAACTCACTATACATTCTAGTCTTCCTTCCCAAATACGAGACGCTCAGGTAGAAGCATTGAAACCAGAAAACGTCAGGGCTGAAGCCCTACGTGGCTCAAGGCAACGCTTAGAACAAAAGGAAGACGGTGCTTACTACGTAACGGGACACATTTGGGTCCCACTCTATGGCAACCTACGAGAGCTTGTGATGGATGAGGCACACAAGTCTCGCTACTCGGTACACCCTGGTTCGGATAAGATGTACCACGATATCAAAACTACGTATTGGTGGCCTAGCATGAAGGCTCACATAGCAACTTACGTCAGCAAGTGTTTGACCTGTGCGAGGGTCAAGACTGAATACCAGAAACCCTCAGTCCTACTCCAACAACCAGAGATACCACAATGGAAATGGGAACAAATTTCCATGGATTTTGTTACGGGCCTGCCTAGATCTCAACGTGGTAACGATACTATTTGGGTGATCATGGATCGACTCACAAAGTCTGCACACTTCTTTGCTATCAAGGAAACGGATAAATTCTCCACTCTAGCAGAAGTATACCTCAAGGAAGTTGTCTCGAGGCACGGGGTGCCCACCTCTATTATCTCGGATCGAGATGCGCGTTTTACTTCAGAGCTGTGGCAAGCAATGCACAAATCCTTTGGCTCACGTTTAGACATGAGCACAGCATATCACCCTCAGACGGATGGGCAGTCTGAGCGCACTATTCAAACCTTAGAAGACATGCTTCGTGCATGTGTAATCGACTTTGGCAACAGCTGGGAAAAGCATCTGCCACTTGTGAAATTCTCGTACAATAACAGCTACCACACCAGCATTAAATCTGCTCCGTTTGAGGCATTGTACGGGCGTAAATGCCGGTCACCTCTTTCTTGGGCAGAGGTGGGGGATAGTCAGATCACTGGTCCAGAACACGTGGTAGACACAACCGAACGAATTGCTCAAATACGACAACGTATGGCTGCAGCTCGTGACCGTCAGAAAAGCTACGCCGACAAAGACAGGAAACCACTTGAGCTCCAGGTTGGGGAGCGTGTACTACTCAAAGTTTCACCCTGGAAGGGTGTGGTTCGTTTTGGCAAACGAGGCAAACTTAACCCGCGATACGTTGGACCTTTTGAGATCATCGAGAAAATAGGCAAGGTGGCCTACAAACTGAACTTACCAGCAGAACTCAGTGCAGTTCACAACGTTTTCCACGTGTCGAATCTGAAGAAGTGTCTGTCAGATGAGACACTCGTAGTTCCTTTGAAGGAGCTCACCATCGACGAGCAGTTACGATTCGTCGAGGAACCAGTTGAAATCACGGACCGGGATGTTAAGGTCCTCAAGAACACTAGAATACCTCTCGTTCGAGTTCGTTGGAACTCACGTCGCGGCTTATAGTTCACCTGGGAACGCGAAGATCAGATGAAACAAAAGTATCCCCAACTATTCGTAAATAGTACAACCACTACTGAGGCTGAAGCTACGGAATTTCGGGATGAAATTCCAGATCAACGGGGGGAGGATGTGACACCCCAGGAAAACCATACAACTTAACTAGCTTCCTCAGTGAGTACTTACCAAATTTCGGGACGAAATTTCTTTCAACTTGGGGATAATGTGACAACTCGAAATTTAGAACCCTTCATTGCATCTTGATGTAACATGCTTGAGCGTCACGTGTTTATATATTAGTAAATAAAAGTTCGTGATTATCTTGATGTGCTATGTGTTATCTATGTGTACGTATAAAATATAGTTTTATACAAGTATGTATGTAGTGAGCCGGAACCAAGACACAAGGACTCGACTCGAGACCACTCGGTCTCGAGTAAACAGTAACAGTTGGGCCGGTTGGGCCATGCACCTCCTTTAGTCTACCCGAAAGCCCATTAGGGTGCACCAACTTAGAACAAGTATATAACCCTTGTTGATAACCAACCTTGCCATTTCTTTGGGCAACTCACTCTTACACACACTCTCCCTCTCTCTCTCACTAAAACCCTAAGTCTCAACATCCTTCTTCCCTCATTCTCGGATTCAAACCGGCAACACTAGGACCCTCGGTTCAAGCTTGGAATCGTCATTCGGAAGTTCACCCTTCATACCCCCTAGCCGGTTAGTATCTCCTCTAGTTGTTTAATGACAAATACATGAGAAATTGTTGATAAAGGTGTTTGTTTGATAGAAGATGGTTATTTGTTATTAAATGATGTTTATTTATTGAAGGATGCACATGTTTTTGTATAACACGCATACTCTTATGTGGTTAGGAAGATTGAGGTGAATTAATGATTATCATGCTAACTTGACAATTAAGTTGGGTAGAAATGAATAAGTGTACGCAAGCATGTTCTTGAATAATCGGATGTTGATGCACTAGCTAAGTGCGATATGTTTGAATAGTTTGTTTTAGTGTATGTGTTTAAATATGATAAATCTTATGTAAGCATGCTATTGTATTGATTGAATATACTAGAATTAGGAGCCGATGATATCACTAACTTGAGTTCATGCTAGGATAGACTTTCTTGATGAAGCATGTTGTTATGATGAAAACCCTAAAATGATGAACTATTTGAATGCATCATGAACATGATATGAAGATTTGAATTGTATGTTTTGATCTGTTTGGTATTAAGATTAGACAAGAAAAACATGTTGGTGGAATTGTATTGGTTAGTACTAAGGATCATGAACATGAAATTCCATTGGATAGTACAAGTGGGCAGATTCTAGAAGGTTTCGGTTACCAGGAATACAAGTCGAGATCACTAGTCTCGACTCGAGACCATATATGTGACGACACGAGACTGCGGTTGCGACACAGGTTACAAGTCGAGAACCCCTAGTCTCGACTCGAGACCACGCATTACCAGCACACAAACACCGTGACTCAAAACCGGGTCGCTGGTCTTGTTGCGACTCGAGACTTGACTCGAGACCACCAGGTCTCGAGTGATGAAGGCTACAAACCGAGACAGCGCCGTCTCGACTCGAGATCTCTAGTCTCGACTCGAGACCACTTGATCATGTATATTCTGTTTGGACCTGCACGGTTACAGGCCTAAGTAATTGGGCCGAATATATGGACTTTATGCGTTACTGTTAATTGTGTATGTTGTGCACTGTTGATTGGACTGCCATGAATAACACCTGTTTGCAACGAGTTAGTATACGTGTAGAAAATGTAGGTGCATTACTTGGTTTGTATCTGACTTGTGTGGTAACCATACTAGGACGTGGTTGACCATAATTAGCTTGATTTGACCTTTCGTTTATCTGCCGAGCTAACCTAAGGTGAGTTCACACTCTCTACAAAGCATGGGATTCCCAGGGGTTGGGAACGGGGTTAAGGAACATGGATTCCTCGTCCTTTATTGGGTAGGACAGTGCTGGTTCAGGGATATAATTCCTCGTCCTCTTGGACAGATAACTTTCACTAGACCAAAACTCTATCACGAAGTCCCTCCTTTCTTTTATATCGACTTAATCCCCGGGCCAATGGCGAGCGGGTCATTAGTTAGATAGCGCTATTTAGGTTTGACAAACCTCACACCGTGCCGCAGAGGACGGGCGTGAACTAATGGATCTGGGCACGTCAATGATGATAGACATTGACAGTTCAGGGCACATAAACATGACTACAGTCAGTAGTCGATATGGTAACGAGTCTAGTAACATACATGGGGTAGCCCCCACGGCCGTTGAGCCAGATAATTAAACATGGGGTAGCCCCCACGGTTGGATAGCCAGAGTAATTGGGTTAAAAAAATCACGTATTCAACTATGGGGTAACCCCCACGGCAGGATGCCAGATAAAGGAAACTGTTTTCAGAACAACTTAAAACAAACACCCCACTGTGAACTCGCTCAACATTATTGTTGACTCGTTACTACATGCTTTGCAGGTCAATAGGTACTTAGCTGGAGCTTGCATGGAAGAGAGTCGTTGTGGGACATGGACAGCTGTGTACCATGTTAAACTTCGAAACAATTAAACTTATGTTTTGGCTTTAAACGTTATGCTTCCGCTTGCAACTTAAACTATGTTTTGTTTGGACACCAATTGTAGTGGTTGGATTTTATGATCACTTACATGCTTGTTCAATATGATTGGTGGCTGGATCCTGGTCAGTCACGCCTCCAAGTGGTGGTATTCCGCAGGTGGATTTTTGGGGTGTGACATCAACTTCTCAGCAGCCTCCTCCTCTTCTTCTTCTTCCTCTTCCTCATGCGCAATAGAGGAAGGAGTAGCACCAGCATCTGGGTTGCGAGAACCCGCGCTACCTGAACTTTTTGAGCCACCTGCTCCAGTCTTCTTCTCGCCTATACGCGACAAGCCCTCAAGTGAGTCACTAATTATCACATAATCTTTCAAGTCACTCTGACGAAGCCGAAGAGTACCTTTATCAGCAGCACCAGAAGCTGCGCGGCTACTCCCGCCCCTTTTGCTTGTCACCTCAGGCTCAAGGTTGATCACCTTCTTCTTCCTAGAGGGTTTTTTCTTTTTCTCTTCGGGATCGATACCCAGGCCGCGCAACACACCTGCAAAGACGTTAGACCACGAACTTAGCTCCCCGTTTGAAGACCCTACAGACTCCTCGCTGGAAAGATAGACAACCTCTTTCCCAGCAGAAGTCACAGAGCGCAAAGGACGAGGTTTAGGTATGTGCGCACCTTCGGTTGCAGTAGGCGGCGAGGCGAATGCATCAGCAACCGGGTACATGAAATTACCCTTAATCTGCTCGTACCAGTACTCATCCCCAGCCTGGAGCGGGCGCACGCCCATAGAACCACCAAAGGTGGGGAAAGCAGCTTGGTACAGTTGCACCTCTACACGCGCAAATATATAGATTAGCACAGGTTACAAAATGAAGAGATCAGTGGAATCGAAGAAATAACTAACCTTTATCTTCAAGCTTCAACACCGGAACGTCCTGGCTATCAGTCGGCCACTGGTCACTCATGTGCGCCGCTACCAAGACATTTTCTCCAAACACTCGGTTTGGGGTAGAAGTAAGCTTCTTGTACCAAGCGTCATTCTTGGGGATCGCCAAATCTTCCTTCAAGATCGGTTCGGACCATGCATGGAAACTCATGGCGATCGGTATCACCTCCTCGCGAATATAAAAGAACTTCGGTTTCCACTCATGAAAACTCTTGGGGGGATTTAGAAGTATCTTCTTTGCAGCACCCCGACTGGTGAATGAATAGAAGCCCATGTTTCTGATTAGTTGATAAAAGACCCGGAATTTTTCAACAGTAGGCTCAATATCATGGGATCGGCAGAGGAACTCGAAGTGTCGAACCTTGACCATCCCGGGAGGGCTCATCTGCGATATATGAAACCCATAAAACTGAAGAATATGGGCTAGAAAGTTCGTCGCCGGCAACCGGAAGTTGCCTTGATGGAAGAAATCTTCAAATAAC
Source organism: Helianthus tuberosus (assembly GCA_030545235.1). NCBI lineage: Eukaryota > Viridiplantae > Streptophyta > Magnoliopsida > Asterales > Asteraceae > Helianthus > Helianthus tuberosus. Next base: position 41,072,826 of record CM060383.1, read on the forward strand.
GTGATATAACCCGGCGGCGCATCGGCGGCCGTCTGGTTTTGGCCGGGATATCTGGCATCCCATTCCGGTGGAAACCGGAAACCCCGTACAATCTGTTCAAAGAGACCTAAGTCCCACCGTAGAACAGGAACAGGGCCTTCTTCTCCGGGAATATCCTCGTGATGTTCTTCAGCCATAGTAAATAAGATTCAAGTTTTCTGGAACTTGAAGATATGAAGAAAGATCTCGAAGATCTGCTATGATGTTCTTCAAAATATTGGAGATTCAAAGAAATTTGAGAGCAAAATAGGGAAAAGAGTGCAATAGAAGAGGAGAAGTGGTTTCTTCTCTCCGACTCATAGGATATATATACCCATCGCATTTAATGTGATGGGTAAACGTGCCGGGATCGCCGCGCACGTGACCAATCAGAGGACGACACGTAAGGCGAGAATCCCGGAGTGACGGTTACCACGCGTGCATGGAGCTCACTCTCCTGACGGAATGACCAACCGTCAGAGACAACTTGATGACAGCCGTGTAACTGGTCAACTCAAACGTCACCATCAACGACGTTTCTCACCAACTTGTCAGAATTCAAATTTCGAAGGTTTTCCCGCCAAATATTACTACAGAACTCATGCAAAAGCTACTAGGGTCGCGCAGTTTTAACAATGAATTGATAACCCTGCGCGCGCTACACCCAAAGGCAATACCCCACCTGGAACCAAACCTGGTAGTCGCGCCGTATTAACCAATAAGAGTTTACACGCGCGCCATCTACCAAAGTCAAAGAAACACTTTCCACAACATTTATTTTTTCTAACTCCAGAGCTCCAACCACTTGCCTCGCGCATGGTGCAACACTGGACTGGGGGGGACTTGAAGGGGTATGGTCCCAAAAAAGCCGCGCAAACCTCCGTCAAGGTTGCGCGCGGGACCATACTCCTTATTTAACAAGCTTCTTATCATGAGCCTCGTGCGAGCTACATCATGTTCTATTTTACGTCGCGCGAGACCAAGATAATAAGAAGCTCCAATATCAGCACTTAGCATACGGAAGGAGCACTCAGTCACCCAAACCCCGCGCGAGTTAATTACGTGCCCAGCAAGCATCGCGCAGGGAAGCAACGCAAGGCTGTTCCAGATAGTACACAAGGTACAAGTGGCAGAAGAAAAGAGCCAATCAACGTCCTTCTGGCTCTGCTCAATCGTCTCCACGATCATCTGACATACAGGAGACAAAAAGTACTTAAGGACGCCTACATGGCACCAATCATAGGGCAGAGACAACTGCCCCACGATCTCCACTTACCTGCTGATGGCAGAAGGGCGGCCAGGCCGACAACAGTGACACGTGGCTCCAATCATATTGCGCCAGCTCCAGAAAGCTCCTAGAAGCCACTAACGGTCGACACCAGTGAGACAAGGAGCATATCCTCCATGTTGTCGCCTTCAGGCCCAAGGCCCATCAGCCCATATCCTCTTACGCCTCTCCGGCTATAAATAGAGACCTCACTTCACAGGTTAAACATTCCATTCCCTCTACTCTCACTCTTAATACTAAATTATCTCCCCAAAGCAGTCGCTTATTCTCACGCCGGAGCCCGGTTAAGAGGGAAACCCCCACATTCCCCTCTTAACGAGTAACGGTGTTCTGTTTTGCAGGCTAATCCAATCATTAAGGAGCTCCGGAAACCATAAAGAAGATTAACCACTATGATAGGAACATAAACCAAACTGATTAGTCCCTTAATTAGTTCTGTGTTTCTTCAATACCGTAGAAAAAGATTCAATGTGGAACTATAAAATTATACACACCAGCCTATAATTAACCAATTATGCCTAAGAGGGCCAGCAATTATGAGTAGTAATACCTCATAATCCAACAAGATATGTTAGGTTTTATATTTCAATTTTTCCTGTTAAAAATATATCGTATTCAATTATAAGATTTTAATGACAAAAATTTTCGGTTAATACATACCTACTAACGTATTTGCACAACACAGGGGCGGACTTACGTAGAAAGAACGGGTTCCCGGGAACCCAGTCGGTTTTTAATTTTTAGTGTAAATATATATAAGATTCTGAAAAGGAACCCATAAGTAAATTTTAAAAGGAACCCATAAACAAAACAACACATGGTTCCACTAGTTAAGTCCGCGCCTTTCTTCCTGATTTACCCAAGTTCGAATCCCGTATCAACCCTTTTTGTTCCGTTTTTTTTTCCTCTTTTAATCTTTTTTCTTTAATGTAATAAGTCCTTTTTAGGGTTATGTCAAAAACATACGCCACAAGCCACAGAAGAACAAGTAACGACAGACTAGTTCTCCACTTCTCCACCGATTGCTTGCTGCCGTCTGCTCCGCTCGTCCAGCCGCTCCGCCTCCGCTGCTCGCCTGCTCGGCTAGTCGGCTGCTCCGCAGCTCCTCGCCTCCTCCACCGCCGATTTCGATTTTAAGGTTAGTTACACATCCTTCCTCTCCGCCGCCGATTGCTCCGAGTTCCGACACTTTGTTTTTTCTTATACGAATCAGCGATTAAGGTTAGAATTTTGGTGCTGATTGCTGAAAGTTTCAGCTTGTTATACACTTGTACATCTGAAATTATTAATTCCTTTTCATAGATAGCTCACCGCAATCTGAACTTGTTTATTAGTTTCCAATTTCTTTATAATGGGATTATGATTTGGGAATTAGGTAAATTATTAAGTTCTAGGGTTTGCTAAATGCTGAATGTTAATGCAATTGTGAATTACTTTGAAATTGTTTATGAGATAATATAAAATGTTGAAATATTGCTTATGGAATATAAAAGACACTCTGCAGTGGAGAATTTTGATTTTGAATCTTGTTTTAAGCATATCATATGCCAAACTAATCACTGGCACTGGGGCCAAAAATGATCTAATTAAACTATGCCTGAGACTAAACATCCAAAAGTTAAAGTTAGCTCTTTTAATGTACATTACCTTTGACATAACATGTGAGACTAAACCTTCCAGATTATGCAAACGGCCTTGAGCAGCTAGGACGGATGGTTTAGGAAGTGAATGCAATTTGAATTATAAATATGTCTCTTGATCAAAACAAAATAAGCCCTAATTAGTTCAGTATGATACAGGTTATTTCGTGAAAGGAAACAATGTTACTCACTGCCCCATTTGCAAGTCGGAATGCCATAAACTGAATCGCCGGTGCGAGCATCGCAGAGAATGGAGGAGTGTAATCACAATTTCAGGTAACTTTCGAATTACTCCGACCTTCCCTTTTCATTAAATACTTGAATCTCATATTTCAATAGTTGTGTTATATGAATATGAATTTGTGATTTAGCTTCATTAAAACTTTAAATTTTAACGCAACTGGAATGGTTATTGAAAAAAAGTCGTCAACCTTTGGTATGTTTCCTTAACCCGACCCGACCCGACCCAGAAACTCTAACTTTAGGTTGTGAAAAATTTGACGTCCGAAAAAAAGTGAACCCATAGAAAAAAAATCCTGGATCCGCCACTGACACAACATGTTTTAAGTTCCACACTTTATGACAAAAATCGATTCAATTATAAGATTTTAATGACAAAAATCTTAGAACATTAGTCAAAATTATTATAAATATATATACAGAATGAGAAGACCAACGTATGGCTGGGCCCGGCCTGGTTAATTCCAGGGCTCACCGTTCAGTAGTCAGTCTCTAGTCATCACTTCAAGACCTCTGGGCTCTTTCGGGACCAGGCCACTCGGCCCTAATTAGGGCCGTAAACGAACCGAACGAACAAGAACAAGACCTTGTTCGTGTTCTTTTGTTAAGAAATATATGTGTGCGCGAACCGTTCACGAACACTTATCGAACGAGATTTTATGTTCGTGTTCGTTTGTTAAGGAAATGAACTTGTTCGTGTTCGTTTGTGTTTATTTGTTAATTCTAGGCAACGAACGTTGATGAACACAAATGAGCATAAACTATGTTCGTGAACACAAATGGAAACAAACGAACACAAACGAACACAAACAATCGTTCATGAACAGAATATATATAATACACAGACACTTATTAGATATCTAATTTGTCGGAATTTTGAAGTATTTAAATAAATATAAAAACTAAAAACACTAATGAACTATCGAACACAAACGAACATGTTACCGAACGTTCACGAACATAAACGAACGAACACGACCTATGTTCATGTTTGTTCATTTAACTAAACGAACGAACACGACCTATGTTCATGTTTGTTCATTTAACTAAACGAACGAAATATAATGTTCGTGTTCATTTGTTTAATAAACGAACGAACACAAACGAACGAACACGACCTATGTTCATGTTTGTTCATTTAACTAAACGAACGAAATATATTGTTCGTGTTCATTTGTTTAATAAACGAACGAACACAAACGAACTTCCCGCCGAATGGTTCACGAACTGTTCGCCGAACGTTTGGTTCGTTTACAGCCCTAGCCCTAATTGTTGCGAATAAATTTTAAAAAGATATTGGATTTAAATAACCTATCATTAATTGGCTGATAACACTCTCAACTTTCAACTTATTTTCCTCTACTCCCAAACCCTAACCCAGTTAGCTTTTTACTGATGTGGCATCTGATGTGTCACTTTTGCTGACATGACATTTGACTCAGTGGCGGATCCAGATCCTTTTTCCAGTGGGTTCGTTTTGATAGACTCTCACTAAATTTTTCCATATCATACAAAAATTTCACTATTTTTTTCCATACTGAGTGGGTTCATGTAAACCCACAAAACATGGATGGATCTGCCACTGATTTGACTTGCCTTTTTTGCTGATGTGGTACTTGTTTAGTGACGTGTCATTTAACGTCAGCTAACTAGATTGAGGTTTAGTTAGTTTGGGAGTGCTACAAGAAAATAAGTTGAAAGTTAGTGGTACAAATCCAAAATTTGAGAGTTCAATTGGTGAAAGTTAAGGTTATTTTAATACAATATCTCAATTTAAAAACATAAATGCAATCATTTTAATTTTTTACAGTCACTCATTAAGGCACGTGCAACATAAATGTAAATGGCTTTCGCTCTAATGGTATCCAGGTGTGTAAAATGGTGTCTCTCCCATGAGGTTGATATTTCAAATCCCACGGTGGATAATATAATCAAGATAATTCATGTATAGCATACTTAAACTGGATAATCCAAAAAAGCAAACAATAAAATAATTAATGGTAAATGGCCAGTTTTACGCAGTGTTTTAAAAACCGGTAAATACCGGCCGGTTATACCGGTATTATCGGTGCAAGATGCAAATCCGGTACGAAACACCCCGGTAAATAAGTGAAACGGCATAAGATTCGTACCGGTTTGAACCGTAATACCGGTACCGACCCATGGATATTTTGGTTTGGGTTTTTAGTATTCTAGAGTTTCATCAGATACCTATACCATCGATCAACATTCAAAACCATCATCACTTACGGTTCATCACTTCATCCACAAGATTCAGCTCCATCTTAATTGGTTTATCTCTCCATCTTCATCATGCTTCCAATTCCATCTTCGTCGATAGTTTTACTTATTCGATGTATCTCTCTCTCTCTCTCTCTTCCCATTTATATATATATATATATAGGGCCAGGATCATTTCAGAACCATAAATATTTACAGAACTCCTAATAAACAATCTTTTTATTTATATATTTTATGTTTAGGATAATTTTATCATTTATTATGTATATTTTTACGATTACATACAAGTTAAGAGTAATTTTATCATTTTTTATATGTAATTTTATAATTACACATATGTAAACTAGTTTTTTTACATATATGTAATTAGTTATGACACATATATATAATTTTGGCAATTAAACATATGTAAACTACTTGTAACATGTATGTAATCAAAGAAATAAATATAATAGATGTAAAAAGATCCTAAATACAAAAACTTATATGTAAAATGATTGTTTATTAGGAGTTCTGAAAGTTATGTAGTTATTTGGAGTTCTGAAATGAACTCAACCCTATATATATATATATATAGGGAGAAGATCATGCGAGAACCACCTCTAATGCGAGAACCGCGAGAACCAATGTGAACACACCAAAAATGCCTAAAAATAGCCAAAAATCACACAAAAAAATTTTTTTTAGGTTAAAATCGCTACTTTTCGAACCAAAAAAACAAAAAAAATTTTTATTTTTTTTAAAATATTTTATTTTTTTTTATTTTTTTTTTTGCTTCGAAAAGTAGCGATTTAACCCTAAAAAATATTAAAAAATCAAAAAAAAATTTTGGATTTTTTTTTGATTTTTTTAGAATTTTTTTAGGTTTTTTGGGGGTTTAGTTTTTAGCATTTTAGCTTGGGGGGTGGGGGGGGGGGGTGGGGGAGGGGGGGTTTAGGCTTTTGGGGGGGGGGGGGGTTAGGTTTTTTTTAGGGTTTTTTTAGGTTTTTTTTAGCTTGGGGGGGGGGGGGGGGGGTTAGGTTTTTATGGGGGGGGGGGGGGGGGGTGGGGGGTTTAGGATTTTGGGTGGGGGGGGGGGGGGGGGTGGGGGTTAGGTTTTTTAGGGTTTTTTTAGCTATTTTAGGTTGTGTTCACATTGGTTCTCATGGTTCTCACATAAGGGTGGTTCTCGCATGAGCCCCTCCCTATATATATAGATATATATATATATATATATAGTGTAAGTATATGGAGAAAACCACTTTTATTGAGAAAACTCGGGAAACCTCTAAGCTCCCGACAATTATTTTTTTTGAAAAAAATAACACATGTAATATACATGTTTTTAAGACATTTGGGCCAAAAAAATCAAAAAAGCGCCGAAGGGTTTTTTTTTAAAAAAAATAAATAAATTTCAGCAACTTTGCAATGTAACACGTGTTACACAAAAAATGCTGAAATTTGTTTTTTTTATTTTTTTAAATCCTCTCGGCGCTTTTTTGTTTTTTTTGGCCCAAATGTCTTAAAAACATGTATATTACATATGTTATTTTTTTCAACAAACAAAATGTCGGGAGCTTAGAGTTTTCTGGGTTTTCTAGCTAAAAGTGGTTATTCTGTGGTTTTCTATATATCCTTATATATATGTATGTATATATATATGTATACATAAGGGTAAAACAATGTTATGTGAAAGATTATATTTTGAAACTTGAAAAAGAAAGAGGACATGATAATAGTTATATTATAATTTATTATGTTAGTGAAAAAAAAATTAAAACTGATAAGTTATATCAATATAATTCATGTACGTATGTATCTCTATGAAATTATAGAGTTAACTAGTTCATCCGGTTGAACCACCCGGTATAACCCGGTTGTACCACCCGGTATAACCCGGTTGTACCGGTTGAACCATTTTTAAGGCCATCCCGGTATGATTTAAAAACCGGTTTTTAAAACATTGGTTTTACGTTCCAAACAATAAACCAAACTGAGTAAGTATCAAACCGGCCGATTTGCTTCGGCTTGAGCGTTTAAGTGGGTTTCAACATCCCTATAATGCTTCATGTAATTTAAAAAAAAAAAAGGAGGTTAGGTGGGGAGGGCTATAGAGGGGGTTAAAGTCACAAGAAGAAAGCTATGCCTGTTTTGGGCTGGTTTGGTCCATTTTTTACACTTGAACAGACTGAAGCATTCGCCTAGAATTGTGTGTGTTTGAGGCAACCTGCAGCGACAGCTCGCCCGAGTGCCTAAACGTGTGCCTCTTACCCTATAAGGGTGAAGGGGTGCATGCCTAATCCCTTTAGGCAAAGTTTCCCCCCACCCAATCATGTTATGTCATGTAATTTGCCTCACATACTTGCCTATTACCCAAAAAATATAAGGGGTGCATGCCTAAAATGAGATTAGGCAAACCATTTATTAAAAAAAAAAGCAAAAACTTGTGATTGGTTGATTTGGGGATGGCCCCACCACTTCTCCCTCTACTTCTCTTTGCCGCCTGTGGCATATGCTCGCCGAAATCAAGTCTCCATAAATCACCTTTGCCGCGCGCATGTTATTGATGGTGGTGGGGTTGCCGATCAGCAACAGGTTTGCCGCACAAGGTTGCTGCAACCACCCCGTTGGCCCTAATATACTACTAAGTTTGGGAAAACCTGTCCTAGGATCCGAACATTATACAAGTTGCAAGAGACACCAGCAAAAAAGAGCCATCTGTTGGAAACATAAAAATACTTGCATACTGCAATCTACATAATATTCTGTGCATCAAGATTCACATAACCCTTAAGGCCCTAATCCAACTAATCAGGAAGCATATAAATCAGTTGATCTTGGATCATCTAAAAGGTAAACCATCGTCCCCGAATGGTATTACCAACAGTTTATGCAGGGTAAAACAAACTTAATCACGAACCACTGGTTAAAACTTACCGAAACCATAGCTCAAGCTCTTTCTATCGTTTGGCCATTCATCATCTACCCATGTTCTTCAATTAATTGATAAATAGGTGATACATAAAAAGTTAGAGAAACCGCTTCTTATTGTAAATAAAGGTTATTTGGTTGTACACAGATGCGCGCCACACGACTTATGGGACCAAAACGCCTCACTATGATCAGCATCATACAATCATACATACATAAACATAAAAACACTAACTTTACTCTCGGAGTACTCCGTTTGGTCCAGTGGGTACCCCGAATATGATCGGGATTGATTCTGTTAGCCGTTAAAAAAAAGAAAGTTTTGACAAATATATTCATGAAATAAATTTATTATATACATTATTGTCTTCAAATGCTAAACATCTATACTATATTATAAAACATTTCCTTAAGGACTTCTTAAAATTTAAGAGATACAAATAGGAATGCTTAGTATACAACCATGGTTGTAAAAATCCCGACTAGTCTCTGATTAATCGCCGATTAATCACTAATCGGAGGTTCACCGATTAATGGCCGATTAATAGCTAGGCAGTCAATGGCGGTCCTATTCTGGCCAAATTTTTGCTAGATGCCGGCCAAATTTTGACCAAACCATATAAATTCCGTCCAATTACTTAAAAAAATGGGTTAATGAGTGGTTAAAACATGCCTACTTTAAAAAACTACATATAAAAATGTGTGTGTGTATATGTAACTAAAAATTACATATAAAAATCTCAATCCGATTAATTTCGATTAATCCCTATTAATCCCGATTAATCGCTAGTCGGTACCCCACCGCCCGACTAGCGCCTAGCGATTCTTACAACACTGTATACAACAGACAATGCATATGTTAACTCTTTTTTAAGGGCAAATTTGTCTTTAAAATACCCTAATTAATCCGAAGGAAGTCAAAAGTTATCTATGAAAGCTAATCACATTCAATTCAACAATTACATTAGAAGTATATATTTACAATTACATTAAATGTATATATTTATGTTTGATTAACTCATTCAAATACTATATTATAATTGGAATTGTATAAAAAAAAATCAATTCAGATCAACGAAAATCATAGGAAGTGCCTTGAAAATGCAATAATTGTTATCTATATCAATTAATAATTAACTAATCACTTTCAAAATATAATATATAACACCACCTATGTTCATCTTTCTTTCTTTCTTTTTTTTTTTTTTGTTGAACGGCACCTATGTTCATTTGATGATTATGAAATATTTAGTGTAAACTAAAATGATTTTGTCGGCAAAACGTTGCGATGTCCGTTAATCAGATGACGAGGGATAAGCCTCCATTATATTAGAGAAGCTCACACGACCAATTTATATTACTTTTGTTATTCGACTTAAATGGTAGGTGAATGCAAAAATCAATTATATGCATCTAGAGAATTCAATTTCAGACCCTCCATATTCCATAACCGGTGCTAATAAACACTCTCATGATTACTTCATTTTGTAACTGATAATCAAAGTTGGTCTTTAAAACAGATCAATGTTTATGCTTTAGATGCCCAACCATGGCATGACATGACCATTTATGATGAAAAAGCTATGAAATTAAGAAATTGTCTTTGTTTGTGTGCAAGCTTACCATCGATGCAATTGGATTTTGAGGAAAAAGCTATGAATCAGTCACCGTACGATCAACTTCTTCAATTGTTGCAATCGAAGTCGCATCACCACCATCCAAAGTAACCGCATGACTAACACTAACAACCTTAGACTCTCCGTCACCGAAATCAGTTACGCGATTAGAAACAACCTCTGTTGGAATACTCTGATCTGAAGGTGTAGGCGACGGTATATTATTATTATTATTATTATTATTATTATTATTATTATTATTATTATTATCCGGTGGTGGTGTATCGGTAAAATATACAACGGTGTCGTTTTTGGAATATGCATTGGGTGTAAAATATACCTCTCTCACGATACTCCGCCATGACCGGATAGGATTTAACCGATTTTGGTTATTTGAAGTTTTTAGCTGTAGGGCCACTATGCCATTTTCCAAGGATCTGTTTTGTATTTTTTTTTAATCAATTATGAAATCTATTATTGCAGTTGTTCTTTTTGTTAATGTCTACTAATGTCTTTTTGACTGTTTCTTATTTAACTTAGCATCAAGCTCCTAGCTTTTTACATCATCCTCATGTTTGCTGATCTTGCATTCTTCCTAACGGCTTATGAAGAATAACGATCACAATCCGTTTCTTGAAGTTATAATTATGAAATGCTACAGTCGAAAGTTTTAACCTATTGACCAGTAAATTGACGGTGAGCTTGGTGATGGTTGTGCGTAGAGGTGGATCAATATAACCTATTGTCCAGGTTGACCCATTATCCTGCCTAAGTTTTAAGGGTTGTAAATAGTTTTACCTCTTGAATTGTGCATTGACTCCTCATTTTCAGCAGAAGTGAAGAAATTCATATTTCATTTCCCAACTACACTCTCTCTTCATAATGTGCCTTTTTTGGGTATAATCGTTTATGCCTTCTCAACATGTTGTGATAACGGCTTTGTGCTTGTGATAAGGGGTCTTGAATTCTTGATTTTCATGGTAATGCTTATTTAGACTTCGCTACCCAAGTTTAATCTGATAATTCCACAATTAATAGAAAAAAGGTGATAACTTTAATCTTATAATTCTATAAACAATAGAAAAAAAGGTGATTTTTGTTATTAACCTTTTGGATATGGTACTAATATTTGGTGCAATAGGGAATACTTACTTGTTAAGTCATTAACGTCTATATACACTCTGAATTGTATCATATAAACAAGACAATGGAGTCATCAATGTGTGTATATAACCTATAAACAATAGAGTCATCAATGTGTATATTGTATATGTGCTTCGAAATTGTATCTTATAAATCTTTGCTGGTGTAAATTATCGACTCCGCCGCAACGCGCGGGTTTCCCACTAGTAATAATTACATAAAGAAGCAAATTATATACAAATTAACAATCAACTAAAAGAATTATATAACCAAACTAACAGAAACCTTCTGCCTCTCAGAAACCCCATCACCTAATATCCTGATCAGTCTCTTAAACGCAAAGTGCAAACAATTCGAAAACACAATCCAACAAAGCACTCCGTACACAAAATCAAACGCCGGATCAAACTTCTCCGGCACTGATTCATCCCAACCAAACCCATCACCACCACCGCCGCCGCCACCGCCACAGCCGCCGCCAAACGGGCCATCGCCACCGTCAAAGAAACCTCCAGCAAAGTCGTTTTCGTTGACAAAGGCATCCCCACCATCGGTTTTGGAACTTCTTTTGATACGACATCGTTTTCTGGCCAGTTTTTGGGTGCTGTTCTGGGTTTGATTGTGGGTGGAGCTATGGCGTCGATCGGAACAATTAGGGCGGAGATTTGGAGAAATTTGTGGTTGTATTTGGTGGCGATTGTTGAGAGGGTGTCGGGAATTAGAGAGATTTCCATTGAGTTTGGGTGATTGTTGTAGGGAAATTGGAATTTGGGAGATATGGGAATGAGACAATCGGTGGCGTGACGCGTCAGGGTTTGGGAGTCAAAATTGGTTACGTGGAGTTGACAATTCGATTTGGTTATCTCATATTTGTTATCTTCTCTAGAGTTAAATGCTCGGATATTCAATGTGATTTTCATTTTTTTCATTTTTAGTCTTAACTTTTTAAAATTACAGTTATAGTCCTTAACTTTTCACTTTTGTTCCAAGATAGTCCCTGTGCCTAACATCAGTTAGTTTTCTCAGTTACGAAGATGTGAAATGACAAAAATATCCTTTCCTTAAAACATTAAAAGAAATATATTATTTATTTATTTAATCAACTGAGGCCCACCATCCTTAGACTGTGGGGTTTGGGGCTTGAGTTGGGGTAGAGGTGTACAAAAAAACCGGTTATAGAACCGAAACCGGGGAAAAAACCGAAACCAGTTTTTTTTTAACCGGTTTTTTTATAACCGAACCGGTTTTATAACCGAACCGCCGGTTATAGATTGGTTAGGATTCTTGGTATGAAAAACCGGTTAATAACCGAAACCGGTTTTAAAAAAACCGGTTAAACCGGGGAAAAAACGGTTTTTTTTGGCAAAAACCGGTTAAAAACCGATCCCAACCGGTTACACCGGTTATTGTTTTGGACTTGAAAAACCGGTTATTAAAAAAACCGGTTTTCATTTTGGATGAAAAAAACCGATTTGTACACCTCTAGGTTGGGGCGTGGGTTGGCTGAAAACGCCCAAGCTACCACCCCGGGTGGGCTTGGGTTGGGGCGTAGCCCAAGGGGCGGGAGTTGAAGCCGGGCGTGGGGCGGGTCTATCAGTATGATATAGCGGGTTCTCGTTGGCCAAACCAAACTAGCCGTTGGCCAACGGCTATATTAAAAAAATTTATTTTTTCACTATAAAACTCACACTTCTATTCCTTTTTTTACCACATTCAACCACAATACACTCCATATCTTCCAACAACAAAAGGCCGAAATTCGGAAGAGCAAAGAAGCTAGGGATGCCCTGAAACAAAGACGAGATGATATGAAATTTCTAGCCCAGCCCATTGATCACCTAGAGGGTGAAGAGTTGGAACTAATATTGGAGACGAGAGAAGAGATAAAGAAAAAATATAAGCGTTAGGAATTTTTTTATGTAATTTCTTTATTTATGTAATTTTCTTTATTTAAAAAACATTAAAAAATTTAGATTTTTTGTTTTAAAAATTTTAAAACAGCCATTTGGGCTGGCCACGCCCCAAACCCCCGCCCCACCATACCGTCTTCAATGTGGGTCAGCCCAGCGAAGCCCCCCAAGCCACGTGTCAACCCATGCCCCAAACCCCGGCCCCACCATACCCCACGGTCTTATCTTCATCAACCCACCTCACCCGCTTCATCTTCCCCACTCATCACCATCCACCTTTCACCATCACCATCACCATCCACCTTTCACCATCACCACCACCACCATCTCCTTAGCTTTAAGAATGTGATAATGGCGCATTTTAGCTGGTTCTTTTCATGTTTCCAAAAAAAAACACTAAATAAATTACAACTAGAAGTTCAATTGAAAGATACAGGCAGGCACGTACTTTCTTTCATCAACAAAGTAGTCCTTGAACAGCTGAATGCTCTTCTCCTTAACCTCCTTACACAATTTCAAATAATTCCTCAAAAAGGGCCTCAAAATGGGGATGAAATCGCCATAGTTGTACTCGAAGCTCTGCGCCAATCGATTCCTCTCATCGTTCAACGCCTTTAGTTTCAAAAACAAGGGATCATCTTCACTCTCAAATTGCCTATCGAACATAAATCTGAACATATTGGTGTACATCATCAGCTGTAGCCGTCTTCGGATCACCACGCCTTCACTGGTTGTCGCCGGATTCTTCTTCACGTCCTCCACAACCGCCGCTGCCTCATCCTCCCACCCATACCAAATGAATGAATGAATTGTTGGGAAAATTAGTGAATGGATATTTAGTTAATTTATAATTTAGTGAAATTATAATTACTAATTAAACTCCTTCATATGGTGAAACTCTTGAGTAGAGTTTTATATCACTTGATTAGCTTTTATTAGAGTTTTTATGGCTCTAATTAAATCACTAATTAAGTGAAACTTTTATTAGAGTTTTATGTCTCTAATAAAATCACCACTTAAGAGAAACTCTTCACAACACACAACTCTTGTAAAAAATGGTAGGCTATGTGACTCATTGGAATTATGAGAAAACTACAAGAGAAAGATAATATGTATGAAGAATTCTTGGAGAACTGGTGAAGACTTGAACATCCATATGTTGGGAATTATAGAGAGATAAGTTTTCTCTACTCGATTCCATCACTTTCATATCATTATTTATCCACAAGTTCAAACACTATAATTCTATTCGGTGTAACCTCGGGCGTGTGGCCATTTCCGGCAGTACATACTGCTTCGGCTGTTGTACCCTGGGAGACAGACGCGTCGTCTTTAGTAGAGGCGCCAAATCTGTTTTAAGGGAAGCGTGTTGAACACGTGCCTCAACCAAAATCGTCAACGTTTTAGTGTTCTCTTTGTTGCAGTCAAGGAGTATTTTTCAAGACTCAAGATGATGAATACTCGAGTCTAGGATGCTATCAAGTGCGCATGAAGGACCCACCAGAGATGCGGCTTGAATCAAGATTGGTATATATAATTATATTATATATTCTTTTTATTTAGTTATTGCAACCGATATTGTACTATGATATTTTCTACGAATAACGAGAGTCTCGTTATTATATATTTTGTAATTATATTTTACAAAAGGTGAACCTAATTCCTACAAACTTAAAACAGATTTCATGAGATTGTTGGTACAATCTTAAAAACCTTATTTATAAGGATTTTGGGTTTACGAAAGGATTTATAATAGAATTAAAAATATATATATATTGTTAGAGGTTATGATCTTATAAATATTTTTTTTTGGAAATATGTATGTAGTACAACTTGTTGTGTTTGGATTTTTTGAGATTGAGATACAATCTTAAATCCTATACCGTGGTACAAAACGAATAGTTTTTGTTCCAACATTTGGTTTTAAAACGATTTTGGGAATCGTTAATTTTTCTAACTTTTGTGTTAGATCGGGTTTATTAGTGTAAACCATACGTTTTTTGTAAACGTTAAATTCTCTAACATGTGTGTTAGACCTGAATTATTAGTGTAAACCATACGTTTTTTGTAAACGTTAAATTCTCTTAAGTAGAGTTTTTTATGTCTTTAAATAAGAGTTTTATGTTACTTGATTAGAGTTTTATGTATCTAATTAAGTCTCTATTTAAAGTAGACTTTTCATCCACCCATGGATTGATATGAACAAATAAGTCTTATAATGATTTTTGTAATCATTTGTCTTCTAACATGTGTGTTAGAAACGTTAATGAAACGCGTTAGTTTGGAAGCAATTTTTAATTGTTTACTTTCTAACGTGTGTATTAGAAATGACTTATTTATTTGAACCATATATGTGCTTTTAGCAAGTCAAATTAACATTTTGTGAAAATGTTAATATTTCTAACGTGCGCGTTAGAATTTCTTTCATTTTAACATGATTGTTAAAATTGGTTAAAATACAAATGCTTTGAAATGTTTTATGTAAACATTTTATATAAGTAATTTGTTGTAGCATTGATTTTAATGCTTTGTATGATTTAGAAATAAAAGGTCATACATTGAAGTTGATGTTTGATTGGCTTCAAAAATTAAATCACAATAAAGTGATAGTGTAGTTGTGTGGGATTCATCACCAACTTTAATTTGTGATTTCTAAATCAATTTGAGTGAAACTAGGATTTACCACCCGCCGCGATGCGGCGGGATCATTCATATGCATCATAGTAAATAAAACCCCAAGTATTTGTTACACCAATGTTCCATACTTACATCGCCTAGCCTATATGTGAAAGATGTAGAAAACGAAGCTATACAAAATGTTGTGATGTTTAAAGTTCATCACAACTTAGTGTAGTAACATGTGGAGTGTTGTGTAGATAAGTTGTGCAACAGATGCACATCTAACTGACGAAACGCACGGCGTTTTTGTTTTTGGGTTCCAGCTATTCTTCATTGTTGGCAGTTTTCAAAAGACTTTTCAGCTTGTTCATTCATCACGCGCCTTCTTGGTTTTAATTAATTGTTATATAGTAACATAATACTGCGTAAGTTCGCTTACCTTCTCGACATAAGAACGGTCCATATTTTCAATATCCCCAACAATCGAATCTGGAAGTCCCTCTGCAAAGGCCAACAACGCCATTAGCTTGCAAAACTTGAAGTTGTCATAGAAAAACACTCAAGGCTGGAAAAATTAAGTAATACCTAAATAGTAGTAAATTCTCACATGCAGCAACTTTTGTTAACCCATGAAGATCCATAATCACTTAATGTTTAGGAAGATCTATAACCCTGGGCGATGCTCAATAAATTAAATTATTTGTGTAACAGAGTAGGAGCAAGCGTTGCCATTAAAAAAAAACTTAATGATGATATATCCTTACTCCTACTCTATTACACAAATAATTTAAATTATTCAGCCTCGCCCAGGATTATAGATCTTCTACATATTTAGATTTGAGTAAACTGCCATTTTGGTCCCTGTGGTTTGGCCAGTTTTGCCACTTTAGTCCAAATCTCAAACTTATTACATCCAGGGCCCTGTGGTTTGCATTTTGTTGCCATTTTAGTCCAAAACTCAAATTTGACCAGATTTCCCACTTTTGACCCCCCTGTTTTGTCCTTATCCTCAGGGGTATTTTGGGTATTTTTAATAAATATAATGCCTGATTATCATCATCTTCAACATATCATCTACATCTTCAACATATCTTCATCTACAGACATCTCTCTCTCTCTCTCTCTCCACTGTTCTCTCTTCATCACCATCATCAGTACTCCATCTTCATCACCATCATCTCATCTTCATCATCAACATCACCGTCCCCGCCATCTTCATCACCATCATCATCACCATCATCTCACCACCGTCGCCGCCAACACCATCGTCGCCTCCATCTTCATCACCATCATCTCATCTTCACACCATGGCAGTTTCATATCTGAATCGAAATCAGGGGTTTGAGCTTTGAGTTTCAGATCTGAATCGAAAGAGGAGAGAGAGAAGAGAGAGAGTCAGTTAGGGTTTTGAGCTTTGAGTTTCAGATCTGAATCGAAATCGGTATTTTGTTTCAGTTTTTTGAGAGAGAGGCAGTTTGATCGAAAGAGGAGAGAGAGAGGCAGTTTGTTTCAGTTTGATTGAAATCGAAATCGGTATTCTGATGTTGTTTGATTGTTTGAGTTTGATTGAAATCGAAATCGGTATTTTGTTTCATTTTGTTTCAGATCTGAATCGAAATCGAAATATTTTGATCGATTCGGTATTCTGATGTTGTTTGATTGTTTCTGATGTTTTCATTTCAAATTCGGTATTTTGTTTAAGTTTTTTCAAATTAGGTGTTGGCGGTGGTTATGGTGGTGGCGGGTGGAGCGACGGTGGTGGCACTGCAGATATGTATATGTATTGAGAGAGAGAGAGAGAGAGAGAGAGACAACTGTTCTTTCGTGGTGTGTGTTGTTACTTGTTCTGTTATGCTTGTTCACCATGAGGCTGTGATGATTTTTATGCTTGTTCACCATGAGGCTGTGATGATTTCACCTAATCCGAGCTTGGCGTGGCAGAATCGGAGGAGGGCAAGTGCGCTTGCAACCTCTGTTTGCAGCCATGGCGGTTTTACAGATCTGAGCCTTGTTTTTTCTTGAAGATGTTCTTGATTTTCTGGGTTTTGATGATGAACTTTGAAGATGTTCTTGATTTTCTGGGTTTTGTTGTTGTTGAAGAAGATGTTCTTGATTTTCTGGGTTTTGTTGTTGTTGTTGTTGAATTGTTTTAAATAAAACATAAATGACCAAAATACCCCTGCACTAAAGGACAAAATAGGCAGCTCTCAACAGTCAAAAAGGGGAAAATTTGAGTTTTGGACTAAAATGGCAACAAAATGCAAACCACAGGGCCCTGGATGTAATAAGTTTGAGATTTGGACTAAAGTGGCAAAACTGGCCAAACCACAGGGACCAAAATGGCAGTTTACTCTTTAGATTTTAAATCAAGATTAATTGCAGATTAGATAAGCAATTAGTTTTTTAATTCATGATTACTACTGTATGATAGACTCGGGCAACAAACTTTGACATTATAATCACGACTGTCATGAATTAATACAATTAGAGGAAAAGATTTTACTGAAAAACCTTCATCCCAGGCATCTGGACCCAATTAACAGCAGTTCCTATGTGGCCTTTGAAAGGACTCTACCAAGGTCTCTTCTACAATCGACAGTAGTCTACCACAATAACAAACAATAAGCGCGTTGCGGCGGGGATGCGGCACGTATTTGGTCAGTATTAGTTTGATTCGTTACAGTATTGGCACATATTATAGTAACCGAAAAAAGACCCCAAAGGAGAAAGTCTTCATATGATCAAAACGATCTCTACACATGTTCAGAAGATTGTGGCGGCTCGATTTTGCTAATCAAGACGTAAGTAAACAAACGCAGCATCAGCACGACCGTACTTGGGGGTATTCACGGTTTGGTTTAGAACCATGAAACCATTCAAACCGGTCATCGGTTTGGTTTTAAGGTTGGTTTTTTAGATTGACTTTCGATTGGTCGGTTGTGAAAGTTTCAAACCGTGGTGAACGGTCATTGGAAACCTTTCGTAACGGACAGAACCATTAAGATTTGATTACATTCTATTTTACATATTTTATGTTACACATTTAACTTTTCATATTAGACTTAAAAAAATTATATTAGTTTAACTCTAGTTTATTTACACAATAAAGTTTCCAACCATCCTAAGTCCATTCGTAGTCGGCTTGGTGTAGCGCCCCCACCACAAAGATGGTCAAAGGTCGAGCATGCTTGGGCGATAGCGCCCTCGGGGCGGTGTACGAAGGCGCCATAGGGCGTTTTTTGTGGGGGCGCTACATCAAGCCCGACTACAGATGTACTAAAAAACGATCCAATAGGTATAATCATATGTCAGAACTTAAAAAACTTTCAAAATCCACCTAGCCGGCTTCATTCTTCCATCAGTCTTTTAACATCTAACACGAAAGAAAAAAAGAAACGCTCAAGTGCTGATGCTTCTACCTCCAACCAGTCCCTTAGGCCACCTAGATCTGCATCTACTCTCCAACCAGTCCCTTTGGCTACCTAGATCGTTTTTTGTTAAACACTGAAATTGAATCTTAGGCTGATGAGTACTTTCCTTCATTGATGTTCCGTTAATTGTGACTAATGTTTTGTCTCAGCTTTTAGATTTACTCTTAAAAGTTTTATGGGCTGCTGATTTTTAGTGAGCTAGCATTCTTTTTTAGTGCTGAAATCATATCCTGCTTTAAATCAAAATTTTAACAGTTTTCTTATGCATTTTATGTTAAAGCCTAATAAAACTCAAACCAAAACCATAATTAACGGTTGGAAAATCATTAAACCTAGGGTTCTTAATGAGGTAGCCGACAACCAGCTGATGGTAATTGAGTCCTATTACTAAAAAACACGCACGTAAGCGAGAGATCATACCATGAGAAATACATGGTTGGTGATGTGGATGGCGATGTGTAAAAGAACCGTAATCTTCCCCCTTCATCTGCGTCTGCCCTTCATCTCCTTCTTTGGTGGGAATTTGTTGCCATCGCTGAATGAAACCCTAGCCAAATAACCGGGATCAGCAAGATGACGTCTACAGATAACAAAATAGCAATTAGCAGATGCACAATTACAAAAGACCAGTTTGTTGAAGAAAGTAATACATGGTTACCTTTAGCGATGAATTTCTGGCAGCGGGGTAGGAGATTGGTGAGTGGTTGAAGCAGAGATTCTAGGGTTTCAAATGATCGGGGAAGACGACCACCACCGCCATCTGCGGTGGCCAGTCGGCGCGTTCCGCCGCTGGTATGACCGTGCCGACCACATCTCTCTCCAGACTTGGACTCGACAATGGCGAGTTTTAGTGGTGGTGGACCGACCTAATTTCTTGTCGCCGGAGATCTTTTTCACCAACAGATACCATTAGTAACCTATGTATATGTATGTGTGGGTGTCTTTTTATTGAGGCAGAATACTTTCGTGGTAAAAGTGAGAACAACAACACATCAAACAAAACTATTCACAACATCAAACTAAAACCTATGTTTAATTGCCATTGCAATAACAACTAAACATAACGAAGAAATAAAACAGTTAACGAACACAAAATCACAATATATCCAATACTGCAAAAAACACATTCAATAACACTTACTAAACACAAAACATTCATCACAAACCAGTAATCAACAACTTAACACAATAAACAACACCTGTTGATCTTGATACTTATCAGGATGATAAATTTGCGCCCACTGATGATAAGCTTTACGGATTTCTTCATCGGAAGCTTCAGGAGACACATGAAGTAGATCATACAGTTCTCTGTTCGAGCCTCCGTCTCAACATAATCAAATGGACTATTAGATGATATCATATTACCTGTTTTTTCATCACGTCAAGCATCAATAAAAATTAAAATAAAAAGAAAATACATCATAAATAAAAAGAGGATGGAAAACTTGTTGTCAGAGTTACCTAAGTTGTCGAGGGTGGCTACCGATGTACACAGATATGAGACATGCAAGCCTTGATCGGTTCATCCGATGAGGATGGTGATTAAATCGGAAAGAAGCCAATTGGCGACCTGTAGTCGACACAATCATTCAAATATCAAACCCCTAATAAGCAATTACCCTCTGTTATACCAAACTATAAATCAGAAATCATACCTGAGTTTGTTGACTTGAGCCATGTTACCTTCAGCGACTACCAGAAGTTTGTTCAAAAGGGTCGATTTGGAGGGTCTTCGTCACTGAACCACCGTCAAATTCACCATCGCCGCTACGCCGTTGCCGGAGCACCGTCCGCTCCGCCGCTCTCCGGCCGAAAACAGTGTGCGAGAGAGAGAAAACGAAGGCGATGGGGGTGTCATAGGAAGGAGAAGAGTGTTGGGGGTGTGTGCGTCTCGCCTGACCGTGTATACCGGCGCCGCAATCCCTCCTCCGTCGACCGGAGGTGTGAGAGACCAGAGAGAAGATGGGGGAGAAGGTAGATCTTGATGGTGCGCAGGTTTGTTTTGAAGAGAAGTTGTGTCAACTTGTAAAAGGGGAAACCTAAGATGGCCAAAACCTAAAACTGAAGAAGGCACTGGCGCAAAGTGGCGATGTGAATTGATATATATAATAATTTTAATTACTAATTAAACTCTTCATATGTGAAACTCTTGAGTAGAGTTTTAATGGTGAAATTTGATGAGTTTTATTAGAGTTTAAATATATAATTATTGAGACTCTTAACTCTTCAAATGTGAAACTCTTGAGTAGAGTTTTAATGATGACATTTGATGAGTTTTATTAGAGTTTAAGTCTATAATTATTGAGACTTTTAACTCTTCATATGGTGAAACTCTTGAGTGGAGTTTTAATGATAACATTTAATGAGTTTTATTAGAGTTTAAGTCTATAATTATTGAGACTCTTAACTCTTCATATGGTGAAACTCTTGAGTAGAGTTTTAGTGATGACATTTGATTCTTTAATTTGGTCATGTTATATATATATATATATATATATATATATATATAATGACTTAAAGTTTTCTAACATATGTGTTAGAAAATGTGTATCACGAATACGAGGTTAGAGATTGTTCATAATGGACAGAAATGTTTTATGTAAACATTTAATTGCCTATGTGTGCATTAAAACTGATGAGAAACAGTTTATTTTATAAACTATATCTTTGGAAAACGTTTTATGTAAACGTTCGATTCTATAATGTGCTTGTTATAACATTTTTTTTTTCCAACATGTGTGTTAAAAAAATGTTATTTGGTGAAAACAACTTGGTGTTGTTGTGAACAAATTTAATTGTTCAAGTTTACTACTTAAATGTAGTATTTGTAACAACTTGGTGTTGTTTTGAGCATAATTGTCCAAGTTTAAAGTTTCAAGATGAAATGGGAAACTTGTACTTACAAGTGCATGGAGTCTTATTGAGGGAGTACCTCAAGACACGCCATGGGACAACATTGTTGAGAAGATTTCGGTCAGATTATAAAGTGTTGAAGATAAAAGCACTTTGCTATTTGATGTCTACATATTGTCTATGCTTCCGTTTAAATTTCAAAAGTGATTGACACTTATGATTTAGTTTCCAATGTATTTTATTGTTTTGTGTTCAATATCTTCGGATAACACATGCAATTTTTTACAAAGAAATAAATCACTAATGGTTGTGACGTATAAATTATTTTTGTGGAAAACAATTATAACGTCGGTTATACATTGTTTAAAAGAATATGGTTTTAAACAGATAGTACATGAAAATACTTGGACATAAACAACTTGAGAGTTGTTACATTGACTAAAAGTCAAAGACGAAACATCAAATGTATAACCACATCATGAATGAGTAATGTAAGAACGTAATGAGTGTATTGAGATGAAATACACTAACGACATTCATGTCGCATACTTCATTAGAAGTCATTGAAAAATTCACAAGTGTGAATTCTAACATATGAAAGTAAAAGTACTATATGTTATTGTATACCTTTAATAAATCTTGCGAGATTTATAAGTAGATGCGTTTACCACTTGATTATTGTTAGATCTATATGGAGATTTTACCTTCATTTGGGAGAGCATCCTAAATATACATGTCTCCTAATGAATAACAATAGATGTGTGCAAATCACTTATGGCAAAATTATGAATGCCATGTTGTTGAGTGTCAATCTAGTTGACTCTATCTCACACATAATAGTGATTGTAGATGAGAAACATTCATCTTGTTGGTGATGAATGTGTTCACCAAGTGACTTGGATTAAGGCTTATGTTTAAGTACTTATGAGTCAATGGTAGATCGTTGGAGATCAAAGGTAAACAAGTTATGTTCCTTAAATGAATGATGAAATTTAGCTTTGTGCTATATACAATAATTTGTGAGACCTTCCTAAATATTGATGTTTTAGGATTATGAATAAGTCTCATTATTTTGTCTTAACAAGGGATGAATGTTGCAAAGTGATATTATGATATCCTTAGGGTTGTGAAGAATCATAATGATGCATCTTCTGTTCACAATCAAAAGTATTGTAATCTAAAGCATGCTAGACTAGTACTTGGTTAATTATGGGTATTGACGGAGACTAATTAACTCTAAACATTCAAATGTGTATGAACACAAAAAGAATTTGTGTATGGACAAAGTTGAGAGAAAATTTTCATTCATTATAAGGAAATGACATGTAACTTTTAAAAGTTTGTTCGAAAAGCTAATGAGGAGAACTCATTGTCTAAGCTTATTCTAGATGTTAAATTAGAATTATTCTAAGTTGGTGACAAACTTATGACAATGGCATGTGTTGCTTTGGTCAGCTCGGGAGCTTGTGTAAGCTAATGCAATATGAGTTGAATTCACTGATACAATAAGGTTGGTCTTGTTCAATTATATGTGTATAAATGTCGCCATAAGTGGTGTTACGGAAATGTTGATCAAATGGCAAGAAATGTGGGGGAGGAACCATTTAAGAAACAACCCTATAAGGGTATGTAGAAATGGTTCTCATTAACACATCTAAATGTTATCCAATAACACTTAAATGTGGGGGGTGTCTTGAATTTGTTTTTAGCAATAAGGATTTTGTAATCCAATCTAACATTGCAAATAGAAGACTAAGTGGAGGACACAAAGGTCGTAGTGCATAATGGAGATGTGTTTGCCTTAAATGATACACGTATCTTACGAAGACATATGTTATAACCAGATTCAGATGGCCACTGAGGTTATAGTCTTAGAAGTTGACAATAGGCAAAATTAACTTACGAGTTAAGAACACATCATGACAACTGATCTCAAATACGCAAAGTTATTTGCTAATGTTATGGATCCAACAACCTGAGGGTTTATTAGAGATCAAGTTGTGGAATGGGACTGAAGCCCTTGAAAAATGAAGTTCATATGATGGAAACCTAACTCAGTAGACTGGAGATCCCAAGAATTGAGTTCAATAGGAAAACCTAATTGTATGAATAAGCGAGGTCACTGTGGGGGAATAACCCTACGCATTTAATAAGGTAGTTTATTATAAAGATTAATAAACTTCCTAGTCCATTCCTAAAAGTGACAAGTATGGGGCTAAGCATAATATGTGGTAAATGATTTGGATAGATCACGATAACCACAATGCTTTTAATGATCTAAGGATAATCACCTATGTTAGAGAGAAGTGGGGTCACTTTGAATGGAATTGAGGGCACAATTCCTAGAGCTCTCGCAGAACCAGGAAAGTGTTCCACGACCATTATTGGACACGACTATGAGGAGATGACCCGACTAGGGAGAGTCTTGTGTGAAGTGTATTGTCGTCTACACAAATGGCAGACGAGTTCAAAGACATCGAGATCTACTCAGAGCTAGTGGGCTAAGTGCATTTCATGAGCGAAGGTTCAAAGGGTAACACCTACCTATCGTATGCAAAACTCAACTGTCGAGTTTCCATTGGAAATTTTATGTGTTTTGAACAATCTCCATTCATGTGGGGGATTGTTGGGAAAATTAGTGAATGGATATTTAGTTAATTTATAATTTAGTGAAATTATAATTACTAATTAAACTCCTTCATATGGTGAAACTCTTGAGTAGAGTTTTATATCACTTGATTAGCTTTTATTAGAGTTTTTATGACTCTAATTAAATCACTAATTAAGTGACACTTTTATTAGAGTTTTATGTCTCTAATAAAATCACCACTTAAGAGAAACTCTTCACAACACACAACTCCTATAAAAAATGGTAGGCTATGTGACTCATTGGAATTATGAGAAAACTACAAGAGAAAGATAATATGTATGAAGAATTCTTGGAGAAGTGGTGAAGACTTAAACATCCATATGTTGGGAATTATAGAGAGATAAGTTTTCTCTACTCGATTCCACCACTTTCATATCATTATTTTTCCATAAGTTCAAACACTATAATTCTATTCGGTGTAACCTCGGGCGTGTGGCCATTTTCGGCAGTACATACTGCTTCGGCTGTTGTACCCTGGGAGACAGACGCGTCGTCTTTAGTAGAGGCGCCAAATCTGTTTTAAGGGAAGCGTGTTGAACACGTGCCTCAACCAAAATCATCAACGTTTTAGTGTTCTCTTTGTTGCAGTCAAGGAGTATTTTTCAAGACTCAAGATGATGAATACTCGAGTCTAGGATGCTATCAAGTGCGCATGAAGGACCCACCAGAGATGCGGCTTGAATCAAGATTGGTATATATAATTATATTATATATTCTTTTTATTTAGTTATTGAAACCGATATTGTACTATGATATTTCCTACGAATAACGAGAGTCTCGTTATTATATATTTTGTAATTATATTTTACAAAAGGTGAACCTAATTCCTACATGAATTAACCAACAACTTTTTATTTATTTACTCAGTACTTCAAATTCTACTACATACATACACTGTACTAGAATATAATAAAGAGACTTGTACTGCTGCACAACTTTGTTGGTGAAGAAGGGGATGGTCATGATCCGTCACATTTTGTGCTAGTGCTCACCATAGACGGTAAACACCATGTCCTGTCCTTTTCCGGTGAAGATATCGAATACCACGTTACGTGTTCGAGATCCAAATTCAACTCCCTGGGTTTGGAGCACCTCTTTCGCTAGTTCAGGGGATGACACCAAAACCAGGTGGGGATGATGGTGGTGGTGATGGTGAGGAGTGGGGAAGATGAAGTGGGTGAGGTGGGGTGGGGTGGGGTGGGTTGATGAAGATAAGGATGGTGGGTCCCACTTGATTAAATAAACAAATAATATATTTCTTTTGGTGTTTTAAGGAAAGGGTATTTATGTCATTTCACACCCTCTTAACGGAGAAAACTAACTAATGTTAGGCCCAGGGACTATTCGGGAACGAAAATTGAAAAGTTGGGGACTATAGCTGTAATTTTAAAAAGTTAGGGACTAAAAGTGAAAAAAGGGCAAACCATAGGGACTATCCGGGCATTTAACTCTTATAATTATAAAAAAAGTTACAATAATATGTAAAAGTTATATACAACGAAGATATAACCAGAATCAAATCAAATCATAACAAAGCAAAGTTATGTAAATAAAGAGTAGTAGTAGTAGTAGTAGTAGTAGTAGTAGTAGTAGTAGTAGTAGTAGTAGTAGTAGTAGTAGTATAAAACAAACGTGTATCCGCATTGGCTTAGCAACTCCATAATAGATTGGAGAGTAAGATGAGAACATAATTGTTATATCATGGACGACTTATTTAAAATGATTAGAAATATTTATAAGAATGTTTCGTGAGCTAAAAAATAGAAATGTAAATATTTGTTTCCGAGTTTCTGTGTTTTAGGGTGCTAACCGCTTGAGTTTAAAATCAAAATGTTTAACGCCCTAAGTCTTTAAACGTTCTTTTTGTAGCCATTTGAGTCCAAATTCTTTAACTCCATCCACCAAGTCTGTTAACTACGAGTGTATTTTAGTCATTTACACATAGAATACAACTCTTTAATACACAAAGTATAAGGAACAAGTGTTTAATGCATACATACACGGACATGACACACCTACACTTCACCATCACCACTCCACTATTGCACATTCACCACAACCACCGCACCTTCACCACCACACCTGCCACCACCATTGTGAGCTGTCCTCACTACACATCACCACCATTAAAACGCCCATATCAACATTCTGTAACAAATCAGCTTGTAGCATGAGATTCAAGTTCATGGTTTCTATCTACAAGCCAACAATCACAACTCATTAACAACTTACAAACCAGTCATAATGTTCCAGACCGTCGTTGATGTGCGGCGGCGGCTAGGGTTCTAGACCGACGTTGATGTGCGGCGACTAGGGTTCCAGGCCGACGTATATAGCTCGGAGTTGGGGTAGTGCTGCGGTTATGGGTGTTGTGGTGGTGACGACGGAGGTGCAGCGATGGTGGTAGGCGGTGTTGTGGTGACGGTGGAGATGTAGTGGTGGTGGTGTGGTGTTGATGATGGAGGTGGTTTAGAGAGAGAGAGAAAAAGAAAGAGATGAGAGACTTGCTGGTTTTTTTTGGGAGAGAGACAAATGAGGGAGAGAGAGAGAGAAATATATAAGAGAGAGAGAGAAAAAACTAATAATAAATTAGTTTTTTAACTATACGGGTAATTTGATCATTTAATAAATTGATTAGCATTCCTATATTCATTACAATTCATTCATAAGATTACTCAAAATTACAATAAAAACTAAACAAAGCAAACGAAATGAAATGAATACTCTTCATTGGATGGGATTACATCAGAGATGTACCCGTCGTTTTGTTCATCACTTCCCTCAGATTCATCATCATTAACTACATTGGCGTTTAAGGCCATTATCTGGTTCAGCTTAAAAGACATCCTAGATTTTAACAAGACATCCTAGATTTTAACGTAATCACAATTTTGGTTGTGATAATTAGGTGAAGGTGTTAAAGTTAAGAGTTGTTAAAGAAGGCGGACGTTCTCTGTGTTCAGCATTTCGTCCATCATGAAGGAATCTTCATCTCCGTTGCTATAAGTCACTCTTACCATCTCGAATTGCTCATTCAAACTCCAACCAGTTTGTAACTCTAAATCATCATCATCCTTTTGAAAATTTCTCTTCAACCTTTAATAAAATGTATACCAACCTAAACAAAAGGTGTTCTTTTAGAACACATAATAAAATTATGTTAATTGTCATAGAAATCTATAACATATATACAACTAACTAACTTTAATAAAATGTATACCAACATAAACAAAAGGTGTTCTTTTAATAAAAAATGTATACCAACGTAAACAAAATGTGTTCATTTAATAAAACTAGTTAAATTTCCGTCCGCACGTTGCGGCGGGGACCAAATGACTGCAAAACGCGTGTCAGTAACGGCAAGCAGATACCAAATATCAAACCATAAATAAAAATGTCATGAAAAGGATAGTCAATCCGTCCTAAAAAAAGATTTTAAATAACCTAATATATAATAATAGGACTCACACGTCCTACACGTTGGAAATTCGGTTGTTTTGAGTTCAGTTATTACGGTGCTAACACGTTAAAATATGGATGAGCTCGGTACCGGTAACGGCACCGAAAATATTGATCCGGAAAATCATCGAAATTAGGTACCGGCACCGAAAATACTCGGTACAATACGGTATGGTATTTGAATGCAAAAATAAATAAATATAGGTATGGTGCTAGACCGGTGTCGAACCGAAAGTAACGATTCTGAAAACGCCAAAAGGTGGGTACCAAATTGGTACCTAAAATGATTTGGTATAGTAAATTTGGTACCAATACGATACCAGTTTGATTATAGGATTTGATACGATTTGCTCATCAATAATCTAAATAGCCAAGTTAATTTTACATGCTACAATTCATTCATTACGTAAAAAGACAAAAAATAAAGGAAAATAAGTTGTTGTGTATATAAAACCTCTTTCAAACGAAATACAGTTTACTTACTGTGTGTATGAAAAGTAAGCTAAACTGTGCAATTACTTGCATTGCTACGTTGCTACAGGATTTGATGAGCTCGGTACCAACCGGTACCGAAAATACCGTTACCGAAATCCCCAAAAGTGGGTACCGGTACCGAATATACCTGGTACAGTACGGCATGATACGGTCGGTACTGGTACGACACCGGCATTTGAGGGTAAAACCCGATGAACACTGGTGCCGAACAGATACCGAAAATACACTCAGTTTAGTAAATTTGGTACCGGTACCCGATACTACTCATTCATTTCTATTTTAATTATTTTTCAATCATTTCTTTTTTATTTTTTAAGGGTGACTTTCTATGTACAGGACCTATTGGTCACCGGGTTCATGTCGATGACAATCCCCCGTCAGCCTCGTTCTTCCGGACGCGATGTTCGATCGGGCCCCGGCCGTCGCGCAAGCTGACATTCGCCCGGAAACCATACTGTCCCCACACGAGAGACTCGCCGGGGTAACAGCTGGGTAAAACCGGGTTGCCCTCAAGACCGCACCATGCCTCGGTAGGAACGATCCGTCATTGGGACGTCCTCCCCCCGAAATGCTGCAGCCAGGTTTCGAACCTGTGACCTCCCAAAGAAAGACACAAGCCCAACCACATAGGACCAACTGGGCTGGAGAGAGGATAATCATTTCTCTTTTTAATATTTAATTATTTATTACTCTTCATTCACTTCTCCTTTTAATATATAAGTAAATGTATACAAAGTAAACAAAAGGTATTCTTTGTTTTATAATATTTTATAAATTTTTTGTTTAAGATCTTCCTACCTTTAATAAAATGTATACCAAACAAAAGGTGTTTTTTGTTTTATAATACTTTATAATTTTTTGTTTGAGATCTTCCTACCAAGATCTATAACTTCCTACCACACATCTATCTATATGAATATTATTGAGTTATTCATAGATTTTTTTTAAATAACATAAAACTTGTGATAAGTTTCCTAAATTAAAATAAATAAAGAGGTAGAATATTAAAAATGGGTGAGAATCAAATAGTAAGTTTATTTAAGCTAGGAATGATAGAAAGCAATAGGATTATGACATGTGACAAAATTTAAAATAAAGAGGAAGGGTATTTTAGTCAATCGTATCCAATCTTTTTCTTTCTTATCCACAGTAATTTCAAAACCCACCATCTTCAACCTTTTCTTCACTTTCTATCTCAATAATCACTATATTATAGTGCGATTTTCGTCACCAATCAATGATTCAAACACCAAATCAATGTGTTCTTCAACTTTTTTGAAGAAACCCGGTTTAACTTCATACAATATCTCATTTTCTCCGGTAATTTTGAAGCGAATCACTCAATCCGTTCGATTTGATCACTGATAAGTGTTTCTATCATTCAAAATTCGTCAATCGTTGAAGAAATCGGCTTCGATCCATGTAAGAAATTCTTGAATTGCATTTTTATGATCTGTGTTTTTGAATTGAGTCATTGGGTTTTACGATCTTGGCGGGGGTCGGGGGCAGCGCCCCTGGGAGCAGGGTCCAAAGGGCGGCAGCCCCTGGCGGGGTCCAAGGGGCAGAGCCCCTGACTCGGGTCGAGCTGGCCATTGCGTTTAATAAAATTGCATCAGAAAACTTAATTTTCTGGAAATTGTCTCGCTTTCGTAGACAGAGAGAACACTTTCTGGCCATTGAGTTTTTAGACAAAACACATTTTTGAATGTTTTTAGTCATTGCGTTTTAGGTAAAACACATTTTTATGTGTTTTCAGTCCATTGCATTTTACAGAGAACACTTTCTTTTGTGTTTTTAGGCCATTGCGTTTTAGAAATAAGACATTTTTATGTGTTTTCTGGCCATTGCGTTTTAGAAATACACATTTTTGAACTGTTTTTAGTCAATTGCGTTTTAGGTAAAACACATTTCTATGTGTTTTCAGTCCCTTGCGTTTTAGAAAAAGACATTTTTAAGTGTTTTATGGCCATTGCGTTTTAGAAATAAGACATTTCTTTGTGTTTTTTTTATTAAATTGCTTTAATAAAACTTCATCAGAAAATTTAATTTTCGAAATTGCCTCATTTTCGTAGACAGTTTCTGGTTCAGAGAGAACAGTTTCTTTTGTGTTTTTTAGGCCATTGCGTTTTAAAAATAAGACATTTTAAGTGTTTTCTGGTCATTGCGTTTTAGGTAAAACACATTTTTATGTGTTTTCAATTCATTGCGTTTTAGAGAGAACATTTTCTTTTTTGTTTTCTGGCCATTGCATTTTAGAAAAAAGACATTTTAAGTGTTTTCTGGCAATTGCGTTTTAGAAATAAGACATTTCTTTGTATTTTTTGTGCATTGCGTTTTAGGTAAACACATTTTTATGTGTTTTCAGTCCATTGCGTTTTAGAAAATACATTTTCTTTTGTGTTTTTAGGCCATTGCGTTTTATAAAAAATACATTTTAAGTGCTTTCTGGCCATTGCGTTTTAGAAATAAGAAATTTCTTTGTGTTTTTTGTGCATTGCGTTTTAGGTAAAACACACCAAGTCCATTGCGTTTTACAAAGTATACTTTATTTTGTGTTTTTAGGCTATTGTGTTTTAGAAATAAGACATTTCTTTTTTGTTTTCTGGCCATTGCGTTTTAGAAATAATTTTTTTCTTTGTGTTTTTGGTGTATTGCATTTTAGAAAAAGTCATGTGTTTACATTTTTTTTCCATTGCGTTTTACGCAACTGGGTTTTCAATTTTGTTTTCGAAAATATAGCAATAGTATACTCGTTTTAAAGATAAAAAAATGCTCGTTTTTTGGTGCAATTTTTATAAAAAAAAATAATGTCGTATGAAAAATTTATTAACGTTTAAAAAATTAGGGGGAATTGTAGAAGAGAGAAACTATTGTGCTGGATTGACTAGAATGCCCTTACACAAACCCACGCGTCTCTTTTTTCTCTTTAATTTCTCTCATTTAATCTTAGCCCTTGATTAAATCTATTGATGGTTAAGATTACTTTCTAACCTTTCTAGCCAAAAAACTTACTATTATATCCTAACCCTATTAAAAATACCTAAAAAGTTGTATGCGTACATTGCGGTTGTTAAAAATAAAATAAAATAAAACTTTAAAAATATAGAAGTACACAACATAAACTACAAAGCTCTATTACCTCGTGGATAGACTAGTCGGTGTGGGGAGCAACCTAGAGCCGGCGATGCCCCAGCACACCGCCCCCATGGCCCTTCCCATTCCTCACCGTCTTCCCCAAGACGTTCATGCCCGACCGCTTTCCAAGTTTTATAGCCGTTAGAAACGGCTAGTTTTTTTAAAAAAATATTTTTTTCTTTCTCACTTTATAAATATATACCATTTATTCTCCCATTTTAACCCAAATCTTTCCAATCTCTCTCACTTTTTTATACACCACCTTAATATTTATAAAGTTTTAGGTATGTCCTCTTCTTCATCGTGGTGTTCGTCATCTTCGGGTGAGGGCGATTTGTTTTTTGCGAACGCCGTAATGCTGGCAGCACAGATGATCATGGAGGAAGAGAAAGAAACATCGTCACAACCGCAAACTAGGGCAACCGCCTTAAACCGAGACCAAGAAAGTTATCTTTATTGTTCGGTGAAAATAATAATATATTTAATTTATTTTTCGGTGTTGATAATATATTTAACTAGAATTACCACCCAATGCAATGTGGCGGGATATTCGTTAGTTATATATCATATTAGATGAAAGCTAAATGTTTCTTACATGACCGCAAGTCTTCATGTAAAACGTTTAAAAGAATAACTAAGTTGATCTATGACCCGCGCTTTTCGACAGACCTATCAAACGGGGAAAAATAGACGCGATGCGACGGGCTGTCAAACGGAAAAAAATAGATAAAAACGTTGAACCTCACACGCACGTTACGACGTGTTAACTCGGAAAATCTAGAACGAAACGTTAAACAGAAAACTTGCGAAAGATGAAAAGTATAAGGGAACAAAGTTGCAAAAGATAAAAAGCTTTGGGTTAAAAGTAAAAATAAAATCAAAGGGGTTAAATTACAAAAGATGAAAACTTTTGAATTAGAAGTGAAAAATCAAATTAATCAAATGGGTTAAATTAATAAAGATTGAAACTTTAGACTTAAATTGTCAAAGATTTAAACTTTAGAGTTAGAAATGAAAAATCCATTTTTTTTGAAAAACTCACAAAGCCAAGATTACAACAACCATAAGCACAAATATGTTGCTTATTTATAGGATTATAATATAATTCATTTTTCGGTCTTAATATTTATGTGTCCATGATAGATTAGTGGTCAATTATTTTGCCGACGAACCTTTGTACATGACCGCGATGTTTAAATGTCGGTTCCGAATGAGTCGTCGACTGTTCTTACGTATAGGAGACAACTTGGCGCGGTCTGATCCGTTTTTCACACTTCGACACGACTCTACGGGCTATAGGGGATTCACCACTTTACAGAAATGTACGGCGGCCATTCGCCAACTGGCATACGGGACGGCACCTGATTCGTTGGACGAGTATTTAAGGATGTCCGAAAGAACATCACGAGAATGTTTGTACAAGTTTTGCGAATGGATGGTGAAGCTATATAGCAAGAAATATCCGCGAAAACCAAACGCAAATGACGTCCAAAAAATATATCAAGTGCACGAAGAAAGGCATGGTTTTCCAGGAATTCTCGGAAGCATTGATTGCATGCACTGGCCGTGGCAGAACTGCCCTACTGCGTGGCGAGGTCAATATACTCGAGGCGATTATGGTCATCCAACTATAATACTAGAGGCTGTTGCGTCACAAGATCTCTGGATTTGGCATGCTTTTTTTGGTGTTCATGGTTCACTTAACGACTTTAACGTCATCTACCAATCAGAGATCTTTAACAATGTCATAGCAGTAACTGGTCCAGACACCAGTTTTACGGTTTTGGGGATGGAATACAGGCGTAGTTACTACCTTGCCGATGGAATATACCCAACGTACTCTACAATCGTTAAAACTATTCGGCACCCGACAAATGATAAAAGAAAGAAATTTGCCAGGTTTCAAGAAGCGGCGAGAAAAGACATTGAACAATGTTTTTGGGTTCTACAAAAAAATGGCATATTCTTGAACATCCAGCACATGCTTTACCACCACAAAGATTGCAATACTCTATGTATGCTTGTATCTTGCTGCATAACATGATCATCGAAGACGAAGGTAGAGCGATTTGTAAGTACGGCGAAAACGCGCCTAACGGGAATTCTGTTCCGGTAAGTGTAGAACAACAAGATTTAAACGGATTCTCCCTACATAACGAGTACAAACATCAAAACCTTCAAGCAGACTTGGTGGAATACATTTTGAACAACGCACAAAACGAACCCAATAACGACATGCCCGATTAAGACTGGTAGTTTTTTTTATTAATTTTTTAAGCTTAGATTGTTTTTTAATGTAATGTAACAATAAATATTTTTTTAGAGTTTAAATTAATTTTAGTTATATATGGGCAAATTAATTATGCGATATATATATATAATAAAGAGTAAACTGCCAAAATTGTCCCTGAGGTTTGGTCACTTTTGCCACTTTAGTCTAAAACTTAAACCTTTGAAATCTAGGTCCCTGTGGTTTCAATTTTGTTGCCATTTTCTTCCAAAATCAAAATCTAGACAAATTTTTCAGTTAACATTCAATATTATTGTCTTTTTCTCCCTTTTAATGAAGGGCAAAATGGTTAAATTTTTTTAATTGTTATAATAAAATGTTAAAAGACATTTTGCCCTTCATTAAAAGGGGGAGAAAAGGCAAAAATGTTGGATGTTAACTGAAAAATCTGACTAGATTTTGATTTTGGATGAAAATGACAACAAAATTGAAATCATAAGGACCCAGATTTAAAAGGTTTGAATTTTGGACTAAAGTGGGAAAAGTGACCAAAACCAGGGACCATTTTGGTAGTTTACTCTATAATAAAAAGGGGAGCCTTATCCTCAATCCCCATTTTGGTCCATCCTTGCAGGGGCATCCTCCTTGGATGTTTACATGACAATGACGTGGAAGGGCATCCTCTAAGGACTTGCCTCTTCCACACCCTATAGCCTTAGGTGTATAGCTAGAGGTAACTTCCTACACCAGTTTCCAAATAAGAAACAAATGATATATATATTAGAGTTAAATGCTCAGATAGTCCCTGTGGTTTGGCCTTTTTTACCTCTAGTCCCTAACTTTCTAAAATTACAGCTATAGTCCCCAACTTTTTCAATTTCGTTCCCGGATAGTCCCTGGCGCGAATGAATGTTAGTTTTTGGTCTTAAGTGGGTGTGAAATGACCAAAATGCTCTTAATAATAAAAAATGTTATTAATTATCTATTTACATATCTAATTAATAGAAATTAGGGTTAAATGGGATATGGAAGGGGACGAAAATTCGGCTTTCTTTCATGGGTTCATCAATAGTAGAAGGGCTTGTAACAATATTCTAGGGCTAATGATAGATAGGGTGTGGACGACCAAACCTGCCTTGGTTAAAAAGGAGATCATAAGATTCTTCAGGAATTCTTTCAAGGAAAGAATCAAGGACTGGCCTCACTTGCCATAATTTAAAGCGGCTGGCGGTCGAGGAAGCGGCTTCCCTAATCATTCCATTTAGTAGTGAAGAAATCAAGAGCGCGTTGTTCGAATGTGGGGCGGACAAAGCTCCTGGGCCAGATGGTTTTAACTTCAAATTCATCAAAAGGTATTGGTATTTGTTCGAGAATGATTTTTATAACATGTTAGCATATTTTTACAGTAAAGGTGCGATTTCGGAGGCATGCAACTCTTCATTTATAACGCTTATCCCGAAGAACAAGGATCCTTTGGGATTAAAAGACTATAGACCAATCAACCTAATTGGGGTGATAAGCAAGACTATCTCGAAGATTCTTGCTAATCGGATCAAAAAGGTGATCGAGAGTATCATCTCGGAAAACCAGACGGCGTTTATTAGAGGAAGGTACATTCTTAACAGTCCACTTATGGTAAACGAAATTATTGCTTGGATTAAAAAAGAGAAAAAAAGGCTTTCTTGCTTAAAATCGATTTTGAAAAAGTGTATGACAATGTTAATTGGAGGTTTTTGTTGGATATAATGGGGCAAATGGGTTTTCCTATTTATAGTATAAATGGGTGGAAGTAGGGCTATAAACGAACCGAACGTTCAACGAACCGTTCGTGAACTGTTCGGCGGGAAGTTCGTTTATGTTCGTTCGATTAGCTTAACGAACGAACACGAACAAAAAATTTTGTTCGATTGGCTTAGCGAACGAACACGAACACAAGTCTCCTTCGTTCGACTGCGTCGTGACCGTTCGGTAATATGTTCGGTTATGTTCGTTCATGTTCGTTTGATTATATTAAAAAAATAATAAGTAATAAACCTTTTATCTAAATATACTGAAAACTTAAAACTCTATTTTTTTTCTAAGTTAGCTAAAATTTGGACATTCTAAGATGTTTTTGAGAATAATTATGTCTAAGTTAGTTAAACTTGATTCATAGTTTGGTGGTGTGGTAGATTTCTTGTGTTTTGATTTATCATTTAATGATTGTGTTTAACTACTTATATTCAATGTTTAAGGATAACACGGTTTTTATTTTCCAACTAAGGGTTTGCCTTCATTTTTATTTGCTCGCGTTCGTTTGTGTTCGAGACTAGTGTTCACGAATTGTTTATGAACAACTGAATTTCCTTAACGAACGAACACGAACACGAACATAAACTTATGTTCGGTATGCGTTCGTGAACAGTTCACGAACATGTTAATTTCCTTAATGAACGAACACGAACATGGCCTTGTTCGTGTTCGTTCGGTTCGTTTACAGCCCTAGGTGGAGGGGGTTCTTTCTTCGGCTAGGTCCTCGGTGCTCGTCAATGGGTTTCCCACCTTTGAGTTTGGGTGCTCCAAAGGTATTAGGCAGGGGGATCCTTTGTCGCCGTTCTTGTTCCTGGTGGTTACAGAAGCTCTTTCCAGCATTCTCGTCAAAGTCGGGACAGAGGGATAGTTTAAAGGAATTCAAATGCCTAATAATGGTCCAAAAATTCTCTCATCTTTTTTACGCGGACGACGCTCTCTTGATGGGGGGATGGGATAAGGGCAATGTGGTGTGCGTGGCGAAATGTCTGAGGATTTTTTATCTATGTTCGGGATTAAAAATTAATTTGAATAAATCAAACTTATACGGGTTGGGGGTTGAAGTTGATGATATTAATGATATGGCTAGGGTGGTGGGGTGTAACACGAATAACATTCCATTATCTTATTTGGGTATTACGGTGGGGGCTAACATGAATAGAATAAGCAACTGGACCCCGATTGTTGAGGTTTTTGATAAAAGACTGTCGGTTTGGAAAGCTAAATCTATATCAATAGGGGGTAGACTTACTTTAATTAAATATGTGCTGGAAAGTCTCCCTATTTATTATATGTCACTTTATAAAGCTCATGTTGGGGTCATTAAGACGTTGGAAGCTAAAATGAGAAAATTTCTGTGGACGGGTTCAAATGATTATAATAAAATGAATTGGGTGGCTTGGGAGTGGGTTACGTGGCCTAAATCTAATGGGGGGTTGGGTATCAGTCGTCTCAAAGAGGTCAATGAGGCCCTGATGGTTAAATGGGGATGGAGGTACAGGGTTGAAAACCAAAGTCATTGGAAGAAAGTGGTCAATGCTTGTCATGGTAAAATAAATCAAAGAAGTTTTCTTCCTTTTAACTGTAATGTGGGAGGGTGTTGGATAAACATGCTGAAATCAATTTCTTAAATTAAAATCAAAGGGAAGGGTATAAATCATCTGGTTTTCGGTAAGGTTGGGAACGAGGAAGATATTAGATTCTTGATGATACGTGGGAAGGAGATATTCCTTTTATGGAAAGATGGCCACACTTGTTTGGGCTGTAATTGTCTAAAACTTGCAGGGTTGCAGATAGAATGGAGATAAACAGGGGAGATGGTGGTTTAACTTGGAATTGGTCTAGATTGCCTGAGTCGGAGGTGGAGTTAAAGGAGTAGCCGGAATGTAGAGAGATCCTCGATAAGGTGGCTCTTAACAACAATAAGGATACGTGGATCTGGATGGAAGATAGCCAAGATGGGTTCTCGATGAAGGCATTTAAAAAGGCCTTAATCGCTGACAGGGGTACTAGTCAGCTTCCTAATTTCGATTTGTGTAATTGGGTGCCTATTAAATGCAACTTAGTGGCTTAGAGAGGTAACTTGGATAGACTTGCTACGAGAGTGAACTTAAGAAGAAGGAATGTGGACATCATATCTGT
The DNA here is from genome assembly GCA_030545235.1 of Helianthus tuberosus. Lineage (NCBI taxonomy): Eukaryota > Viridiplantae > Streptophyta > Magnoliopsida > Asterales > Asteraceae > Helianthus > Helianthus tuberosus. The sequence goes on from CM060383.1 coordinate 41,110,637, forward strand.
TATGTGCCCTTTCTGTAATGAGTTTGAGGAAACGACATAGCACTTTGTAACTGCTTGTTTGGTGTAAAATTCCCCCGATTTTGGCTTTTGATTTCAAAGACATTATGGAGGTTCACAACTATGCTCAAGTCGGAAAGAAGGCCAAAAAAATCATTCAAGGGTTAGTGATAATTTCGTGCTGGTGCATATGGAAAAGTAGGAACGAGATGGTGTTCGATCAAATCAATCGTAGTTCGCAGGAGGTCGTGAGGGATACTAAATCGAGAGGTTTTAGTTGGATTAAAAATAGAATGTCATGTAGTTATATTAGTTTGGGTGAGTGGTGTAAATATCCGATGTCTATGTTGTAATTTTATGTCCTTTGCTCGTTTGGGTCAGAGGCGTATGTTTTGTTTGGCCTTTTGCCCGTTTGGGTCGAAGGTGTGTTTTAGTGAAGTTCTCTTTTAAAAAAAATCTAATTAATAGAAAGTGGGGCCCACCATACACCCACCCCACCCCCACTCCCCTTTTCTCTCTCCTTTGCTTTGTCTACAACCAGGGAAGTTATGGTAGGGAGTTTCAAAACACATGAATATCAGACTTGTAAGTCATGGAAGTTATATCAGGAGCTTGCTTATGTAATCTCCTTTGCACCATATTATTAGCGTGCTATGCAGGTAACTAACTACTTGTGTTTTACTTCTAATACCTCATACAAGGATGTGATGAATAATTCATTAATCAATACAGAGTTAAATGCCCGGATAGTCCCTGTGTTTTGGCATTTTTTCACCTTTAGTCCCTAACTTTCTAAAATTACCTCTATAGTCCCCAACTTTTCAATTTTCGTTCCCGGATAGTCCCTGGCGTGGATGAAGGTTAGTTTTATCAATTAAGTTGGTGTAAAATGACTATAATGCCCTTAAATAAAACAAAATGAATTATGGGCCCCACTTATCACCCCAACCCCACCCCTTTCTTCTCCACCCAAACTAAACTGCCGCCACCACGCTCCTCCTTTAGCTGGGACCGCCTTGAATGCCTCTGTGAACGCCTCACCACTTTAGATCAAAAGACAACAAAATAAACACTATGCTATCCCCACAACACCACCCAAACAATAACACACATACACAAAGACATACAGACAAATATTAGATTAGAATAAGACAAGGTGTTTTCCATATTATGTGTCCACTCAGAGCATTCACATTCAATCCATCAAATTATACATACATTCCACTAAAAAACAACTCCTATATCAATATATTTCCACTAAAAACAAATACTTTTTCTCTTTCCTTTCAATTAAATAATATTATCATTACATTTTTTCTCTCACTTCCACTCACAACCACTTTCAAAATATATTAAAAAATTATAACGGGTGAACAGTGTCCCCCCAAATATACAGATGAACAGTAACATTTTCTCTCTCCTCTACTCACAACCACTTTTTATACCCTTTATAATATAAAAACCCCTCCTCACATAATTTGATGGATTGAATGTGAATGCTCTCAAAAGCAAAAACCATTTTACACTAAAATCCAATCTCAGTGCTTACAGAGTCTTTTAAATAATCTCACAGAACAGACAGAAGCACTGGTGTTAAGAATCTTGAGAGGCCTTTTGCTTTAGTTTTGAAGCCCTAATTGTTGTACAAAGATTTGAAAGATGAAGGGGTGCTTTCAGGTTGAAATCTTTTTGGTTTGGTTTTTTTTTTTTGGTTTGGTTGGGTGAATCATTTGATGATGATGGTGAGTTACCAGCCACCACCACTTCTTGTCTGCAACAACAACAACCTCCGGTCACCACAAGATAGTTGGTTCAGCGGTTTGTTTTTTCCGGCGAGGGGGTAAGTTGGTGGTGTTTTTCGGCTGGGTGAGGTGGTGGTGGCAGTCTGATGAAGGGGGTGGTGGTGGCGGTCTGATGACGGGGGTGGTGGTGGCGGTCTGATGAAGGGGATGGTGGTGGCAGTCTGATGACGGGGGTTGTGGTAATGGTTTGGTGATTATGGTCAGAGAAAAAGATAAAAGGGGAGAGAGGGTGAGGGTGGGTTGGTGAGTAAAGGGTGGCCCCACATGTATTTTTTTATTTATATGTTATTTTTTAATAAATGGCATTTTAGTAATTTCACAGTCACTTAACTAAGAAAACTAACTTCCATCCATGTTAGGGACTATCCGAGAACGAATTTGCCAAAGTTGGGGACTATAGCTATAATTTTGAAAATGTAGGGACTAAAGATGAAATCGAAGCAAACCACAGGGACTATTCGGGCACTTATCTCATCAATACACATATATATGTAGTGTGCAAGGAGATGGTTCGATGAGGGTGATGTGAACCACTTGTCTAATTTTGGGAAGTATGTATCAGCCATGGTTGCAACTGGGGCGAGGTTAACGTATGCACGACAAGAAACACAACTGTGGTTTATCATTGTTTTGGTGACTTCATTGGTTGCCACCATGTACCAACTATATTGGGACTTCGTTAAGGACTGGGATTTTTTGATTATGAATCCAAAAACTTATGGCTTAGAGAGGTTGAAGATGATGGTGGGAGAGTGAGGTGGTTGCAGTGGTATTTGGGGTGGTGGTGGTTGGTATTTGGGGGTGGTTGGTGGTTTTTGATAATTCTTGTTGCAGGCAAAGCAAAGGAAAGAGAAAAGGGGAGTGGGGGTGGGGTGGGTGTATGGTGGGTTTTACTTTCTTTTAATTAGATATATAAATAGATAATTAATAATATTTTTTTATTATTAAGGACGTTTTGGTCATTTCACACCCACTTAACACAAAAAACTAACCTCCATCCGTGCTAGGGACTATCCGGAAACGAAACGAAATTGAAAAAGTTGAGGACTATAACTGTAATTTTAGAAAGTTAGGGGCTAAAGGTGAAAAATGCCAAACCACAGAGACTATCCGGGCATTTAACTCTATATTTGATATGGAGAATTATTTCGTCTTCAACCTTCATTCTTTCATACTTGCAGAGCTCTTTTGGAAAAAAAAAGTATCATCGTTCTTCTTTGTTTTCTCTTTAGTTGAAGAGTTTATGGGGCGCCAGTGGTGGATCCAGCCAGTTTTTTCACTGGGTTTCTTTTTCCAAATCATACAAGGTTTACACTACAAAAAAACGTTCTTTTCCAAATCATACAAGGTTTACACTACAAAAAAACGTTTTTTTCCAAATCGACTGGGTCCTGGGAACCCGGTAAACCCCTCTAAATCCGCCCCTGTGGGGCGCGGTGTCAAAATTTCATGGGGTGCGGTCGAATATAAATCGCAAATATACTAGTATAAACCAATAATTCATGAGGGTACACCTAGGTCCGCCTTACATAAGATTAGAATAGTAATTTAAATTTTAAGAACTTTAGAGGGAAAAAAAGATTGATTGTCTTTAGTGAAACATAAGAGAAACTTATATACTATTTTTTCTGGGATAGGATTTTACTAGTGATTATAACAATTATTGATCCTAATTAACAATCTAGTTTTCACAACTATATTTAAACGGTTATTAAAGGTGTTAATTATTGTCACGAAAAGAAACACAACATGAACCGACACTAGAATAAATATGTCCATAAACTAAATCCATAAATTTTAAGTCACACAACCATGCATGCATATCACTTCGAGATCTACACATTATTATAGTATGTTTACAAAGACATGGACCAAGAGTTTTTGTGTAACACGAATCAAAACTATTTAGAGTACCAATAAACACCTTTGTTCTCACTCTTCTCATCCGGCTCAACATAGATGCACTCAACAGTGTCTCTCCACAATGCCTTTAGCAGTGGAGTATTGTCCCACTTGTAGTAGTCACCCAACATAGGCTTCACAGCATCTCGAGCCTCACTTGCATGATAATGTGGAATGGTTGGGAACAAATGGTGAATCACATGATTCTCCGGTCCATCATGAAACACCCAACTCATCAACTTTCCATAATCCCTATCGATCGTCGATAAAGCCCCTCGAAGCCAGTCCCACTCGGTTGCATCGTAGTGTGGGATACCCGGATGTGCGTGGTTCAAGTAAGTTAACGTGATAAAGAAGCCACTCATAACAAACAAAGGAAGTCCGTATAAGAAAAGTGTTGATTGTACACCTTGTGTCACCGCGATCTTGTATAAAGTATACATGACCGTGATGATTCCAATATCCGAGATAACAATCTGAGTGCGTTCGCTGTCGTTAAAGATAGCGCTTTGTGGCAAGTAGTGGTTGGCGAACCCTTCATAGTCACGGCCGTAAGTGTTGAAGAACAAGTACAAGGGTAAGCCGAGGGTGGTTCGTAGGATAAGAGTGAACACGTTGCCCGGTCCGTTGTTTAAAAACTCGGTGAAGAACGTGTCGTTCTTGCGTTTGGGAATGTACACCTCGTCGTACTCGAGTGAATTGGTGTGGGCGTGGTGGCTACGGTGGCTGTATTTAAAAGAGAAGTATGGTGTCAAGGTGACCGAATGGATGAAGAAGCCGAACGCATCGTCTAACCATTCATACTCGCTAAAAGCATGGTGGCCCGTTTCATGGCCGAGGAGCCAAAAGCCCATAAGAATACAACCTTGGGCGAACCAATATATCGGCCATGCGACGTACGCAAGGGGCCAAGGGAGGATGGGGATGTAATTTGCTGCGAGATAGTAGAAAGTATAGATTATGACAAGATCCCGGAAGAATGAGCCGAGAGACTTAATAAGGGAACGTTTGAAACAATGAGGTGGTATGGCTTTCTTTAGATCGCTAAGGCTGAATGGCGGTTTCGAGACGCAAACACGTTTGAGTATGTCGTTCTCCGTCTTCGAAACGTTCATTCGGCCACCGGCTTCCATGGTTTTGAAGCCCGAAATATGAAAAACAGTAGGTTCGTGAAGTGTTAAAATGATGAAGAAGATATGGTATGATTTATAGTTGTATACTTGGGCACAATGTTCGTTTTATTCATTATCAACCGCCCGGCTTATTTGACCATGTTTCCTTCCACTAATAGACATACTAGTTGTAATATTTTCAACATCAATAATTATTTCAAATACTTAATATCCGATTTTTGACCAATCCAGAATACATGCAAAAGTATATATTAAGAATTCTTTACATAGAAAGTATTTTTACGAAATTTTAAAATCTACAAGAGGTTGAAATGGTTATATTCAAAATGAAAGAAAAAATATATATTTAGGGTTTAGGTTGCTTTTATACCCAAACTAATTTTTGCCCCGTACGCGTTGCGGGGCAATAAGGCAAATATTTCTCTGTTATAACATGTATGTCTGTATAGAGGGCAAAATCGGAGTTATATTTATAACAGGAGGCGAAATCATGATTTCAAACTGAGAGCAAAATCATGATTTTGAGATAGGGGAAAACATAATTTTATTTTTAACTGTGGGAAAGAACGTAATTTTGAGCTGAGGGCAGAATCGTAATTTTGAGCTACAGGAAAAAACAACATTTTATTTTTAACTGGGGGCAAAAACGTAATTTTAAACTGAGGACGAAACCGTAATTTTAAACAGGGAACAAAATTAAAAAAGAGTTTTTGAACCGAGGGCAAAAGCGTATTTTGAGCTAGGGCAAAATTATAATTTTATTTTGAGCTGTGGGCAAAAATGTAATTTTAAACGAAGGACGAAAGCGTAATTTTAAACCGGGAATAAAATTAAATAAAAAATGAGTTGGTCCAATAGGGAAGTGACAAGGAGCTAATAATTTTGAGCTAGGGGGAAAACATAATTTTATTTTGAACTGGAGGCAAAAAAGTAATTTTGAGCTGAGGGCAGAATCGTAATTTTGAGCTAGAGGGAAAAACAACATTTTATTTTGAACTGGGGGCAAAAACGTAATTTTTAACGGAGGGCGAAACCGTAATTTTAAACTGGGAACGAAATTAAAAATGAGTTTTTGAATCGAGGGCAAAAGCGTAATTTTGAGCTGAGGGCAAAATTATAATTTTATTTTGAGCTGGGAGCGAAAACGTAATTTAGCTAGGGGCAAAATTATAATTTTATTTTTTAGCTAGGGGCAAAACCGTAATTTTAAACAAAGGACGAAAACGTAATTTTAAACTGGAAATAAAATTAAATTAAAAATGGGTTGGTACAATAGGAAAGTGCCAGGTAAGCTGCCTGACAGTATTCATTTTCACTTGTAAATGTATATGTCCCCTGACACTATTCTTTTTCACTTGTAAATGTATATGTTGCTGGGCACTATTCATTTTCCCTTGTAAATGTATATGTAGGATAATGTAAATGTAGGATAATATCGTTTCATATTCGGTTAAGGGTTGACGGACTCAAAACCCATGATTGTTGATTCTACGGTCAAAACGTGGAATTTTTTATTAAGTTCACTGGGTGTTTTTTTTTATTAGGTTTTACTTTTATATAAGCTCTTTGTAATAGTAAGAAGATTTTATTTATAAAAAAGTTGTTATCTAAGTGAAATAATATTAATATAATAGTTTCCATTAGTAAGTTAGTGTGTATAAAGTTATTATAAAAAAAGTTGTCATAAGTATTGGTAGTTATTATAAAAAAAGTTGTCATAATTATTGGTAGCTATGCACGTATTAGTTTCCCACCAAATTCATTCTCGTTTGTTAGTGCATACAACTTGTTTATCTATTGAAGTGTTTCACAACTTGTTTTCTCGAAAATTATTTTATATATTATACAAATTCAATTTAGTACACAATTTGACGATGACCAGTCGAAGTATTTAAATAATAGTTTTTCATCCATAGATTATGATGACGGGGGTAGCCCAAGACTAAATAAAATGACTAAATATATGAACGTCCAAAAGGTTAAAAGGTTCAATGGTTGAAAAGCTGAGGAGATGGAGTAAAGCAATACGAGAACAGTAAACAAGTCACATCTCCGAACAGCTCCACCAACCCACCAGCCGCAAAAGCAGCGCAGGTCCGCAGAGCACATGCTATTATCCAGGGGTCAAAAGTCTTTAACCCCCAAACGGGTAAGCCCCTCACTGCAAGCAAGGTCACTAGTCAAATGCATTCTACTTCGAGAGATGTCTTCTCTTATAAATTGACACTTCATTTACCTCAAAAAACATCTCCTGGCCAGCTCTGATTCTCTAATCTCTGGTCATTCATGTTGAGTACTTGCTTACATACAAGTCACTCCTTTTCACATCCACCACACACATTCCATTTGCTGCCACTTCCGAATCTGAGTACATTTCAGAGAAGGATCTTCAGCAAATAACAACAATATACTAGTGAACCTCCTTCCACGTCTTGCAAACGTGGGGGGACCCCACGACCTGCGTTAGGCAAAGTTAAACCCTTCAACCCTTTTGCCTAACCAGCCCAGCTACTACCGTTGGTCTTATATTTGTTGCATCAACAAGTTGGCGCCCACCGTGGGGCTACGCCACTATTTCTTCTAAAAAAGACCTAGTAGTGTAGCTCTCTTCACTTAAAATCACCATGTCTGAAAGTGGATCCCCGGAAGAAATAAATCAGATTCCAAACGCTTCTACTCCGGGTAGTAGCCAAGCTCATGTGGCTATACCAACTTCTTTCTCAACTCCGGGGAGCACACCCGAGTTCCTCACCTTCAACACACCAACCCCGTCTAGATCCGGGGTTCCATCTCCCAATATCGGTGTCTCTGACGCCCCAGCACGTGTTGAACTCACCCCCGAAGGGGTGGCCAACAATTTCCTTGAGTTGAGGTCCCTTCTCAACCAACATGTAAGTAAAGAAAGAGAAAAATGAGTGAGGATTCGTTTAGACTATGACGAACCTGAGCCAACGCTGTCTCCCGGACCACCTCCCCCTCCTTTTACAACAAGAGGTGAGGCTGGTCCCAGTAATCCTTCAAACCCTCACCCTTATCTGTCCACTATGGCAAATCCTACGGTGCACCCTATCTTCTCTTCCCAACCAATTACTAGTGGTGCTCCTTTGGGACATGAACTAACTCTTGACCAGCTCCTACAATCCCCAGCAACAAGCTTTCCAGCATCCACGACAACCACGTGGGAGCAAGCTCTGTCAGTGCTCCCTTTGGCACGAAGTGCTGTTATGAGCACTCCCCTTGGAATGAACTGCTCAGTTGCCCCAGGAAGCCTTCAAGGCTTCAACCTCATGCCCAACATGATGACCCAGATGATGGCCAACTTCCCGTGGCAACACTTTATTAATCAGGTGCTAGCCACTCAGGGAAATAATGGCAATGGCAATAATGTGGATGCAAGGGCTGAAGAAGACTTGGCTAAACCATATAAGCCAAGTAACCTTTCATGCTTTTCAAAGCAAATAGCCGATTATGATTTTCAAGCAAAGATCAAGATGCCATCCCACATCAGGACGTATGATGGGACTGAAGATCCTGAAGACCATCTTCAAATCTTCACCGGTGCAGCAAGGATAGAGAAATGGTCAAACGCTGAATGTTGCCTAATGTTCATGCAAACTCTTGTTGGATCCGCTAGAATTTGGTTCAACGACTTGCCTGCTCAAAGCGTTCGAAGCTTTGATGACCTTTGCAAGGGTTTTCTGGCCAATTTCTCCCAACAAAGGCGGTATGTTAAAGACGCAACAGTAATCTTCCAGATAAAACAGCGTAATGATGAAAGTCTACGTGCATTCATTGAACGATACAAGAAGGAAGGTCTGACTTATGTAGGGGCAGATGAGAAAATGAGAGTGGCCGGTTTCATGAATGCCATCACCTCTAAATATCTCAGAAGGGATTTCAACAAGTCCTTGCCCAAGACCTTGGAAGAAGCTCTCGAAAGGGCTGAAGCCCACATTCGGGGAGAGGAGGCGGTAGACATTAAAGAGCAAAGAAAAAGGGGATCCGGCTGGCGAAGCAATAGCCCGGCTAGGAAAAGGGGAAACTTTAACTCCTATGACAGGCGGTCAAAGGGTTCAGACCTTCGAAGGTCTGAAGGTCGGAACCCTTCAAGCAGAGAGAAAGGCATAAGTTTCACTCCCCTCACAAAGACCCCTCAAGAAATCCTTGCAACGGAAGAAGTTAAGCAAAACTTTCGGCCTCCTAGGCCTCTCCCCAAAAGCAGAAAAAATGAGAACTCCACACAATACTGTGAGTTTCATGAAGAAAAAGGTCACCACACCAATGATTGCTTCCAACTCAAGAAAAGAATTGAAGAAGCTGTTAAATCCGGAGAACTCGCTCATTTGGTAAAGGGAGTTCGGGATAAAATGGCTGAAGTGAAGGGCAAGGAAGCCAATATGGTGGATTTTGACGGAAAGGTTCCTCATAAAAGACAACGGTTGGAAGCTTGGGAGCTTCAGTGTGTCTGTTTCCCCAACAGAAAAAGACCCTCTCTCTAGCCCTCTTGTGGTAGAAGCTACCGTGGGGACATTGCAAACATGCAGGGCCTACATAGACACTGGGGCAGCTACTGAAATCATGTTCGAGAAATTCTTCAACCGTTTGAGTAATGAAGAACGTTCAAGGCTTCAACCCTCTAGAACCTCCATAAAAGGTATCGCCGATATACCCCTCAAGCCTTTAGGGCAACTAACACTCAATGTTCGTTTCAGCGAAGGTTTGAAGGAAAGAACCCAACAGCTCACCTTTGTAGTTATCAACATCCCCTCAAGCTATGACGTCATCATTGGAAGACCGGGGCAATGTGCATTCTACATGGCCGTGTCTGTTGGCCATGGCACAGTCAAATTTCCTACCGAGAGGGGCATAGCAACCCTTCAACCTTCTCAAGAAGCTTACATGGTCGAGGGTGAAAGCTCAAACAGCGAAGAAGACAAGCAAAGGTTGGTCATAAACCCCAAGTACCCTGAACAAAGGATAAGGGTCAATCCAAACCTTTCCCAAGAGACCCTTTCGTATCTCGAAAAACTGCTAACACATTACAGCGATGTCTTCGCTTGGTGTCCAGAAGATATGACAGGAATCCCTCTGAACATTGCTGAACACGAGTTAAGAATACCACCGGATGTCAAGCCCGTGGTCCAAAAGAAAAGAAGCCTAGCACCCGAGAGGAGTCTGGCAGCCTGCCAAGAAGTTGAAAAGCTTGTGTTAGCCGGCATTCTCCGAGAAGTCAAGTACCAATCATGGGTTGGAAACCCGGTTATGGTCAAGAAACCCGACAACTCATGGAGGATGTGCATAGACTTCAAGGATCTTAACAAGGCCTGTCCTAAGGATTGCTATCCACTACCAGAAATTGATCTCAAAGTTGACTCCCTCACAGGTTACTCGTTCAAATGCTTTCTTGATGCATACAAAGGTTACCACCAAATCCTCATGAAGAAAGAGGATGAGGAAAAAACAGCCTTTCACACAGACAAAGGGATCTTTTGTTACCAAAAGATGACTTTTGGCCTCAAAAATGCCGGGGCAACCTACCAACGACTCGTTGACAAAGCCTTTGCAAGCCAAATTGGTAAAAACATGGAGGCATACGTCGACGACTTGGTGATCAAAAGCAAGACGGAGTATCAAATGCTCGATGACATTCAAGAAACTTTCAAGAACCTCAGAAAAGTCAACATGAAGCTCAACCCTGAAAAATGTTCGTTCGGATTTGAGGAAGGAAAATTCTTGGGTCACATTGTCGGGAAACAAAGCATCAAGGCTAACCCAAACAAGGTGAAAGCCGTCCTAGAAACCAAGCCACCAAAAACCAAGAAGGAGGTTGAAAGTCTAAACGGGAAGCTTGCAGCCTTGAAGCGTTTTACCTCCAAGTTGGCTGAAAGATCTCTGCCCTTCTACAAAACGCTCAAGAACTGCTCAGATAAGAAGGATTTCAAATGGACTGAAGAAGCTGAAGAAGCTTTCAACCAGATGAAGCAACATCTAGCTTCCCTACCAGATATTGCGGCACCAAAAACCGGGGAGTTAATATCGGTGTACCTCTCAATTGCTGACGAGGCCATCAGTGCAGTCCTCACCATTGAGCGAGACAAGGCCCAGGTACCCGTTTATTTTTTCAGCAAAACTTTAAAATTAGCTGAAACAAAATACCCTCCCCTTGAAAAACTTGCCCTAGCCCTAGTTCAAACAGCTAGAAGGCTTCGAAGGTATTTCCAAGCACACCCCATACAAGTGGTCACCGACCAACCTATTAAGAGTGTGCTTGAAAAACCCGAAAACTCGGGGCGATTAGCCAAATGGGCCATAGAACTGGGTGAACATAACATCACCTATGTCCCAAGAAAAGCTATCAAGGCACAAGTCTTGGCTGATTTCATTGTGGAAGTCCCAAACCAGGCAATCACTGAAGTAAACGCTACCACCACTGAACCTTCCAACCCTGAAGCCTGGAAGCTTTTTACCGAAGGGGCTTCAAGTGTTGAAGGGTCAGGGGCTGGGCTAATTTTGATCAACCCAGAAGGGCTGGAATTCACATACGCTCTCCGTTTTGATTTTCAGACCACCAATAACGAGGCTGAATACGAAGCACTAATAGCCGGCCTAAGGTTGGCTAAAGAAATGAAGGTTGAAAAGCTGGAAGTGTTCACGGATTCGTTGCTGGTCTCAAGCCAAGTAAATGATAGCTACATAGCTAAGGAACCCAACATGAAAAAATACAGAGAAAAATCCAAGGAACTGATGAGTACCTTCCAAGCATGCAACATCAAACAGATCCCCAGATCTCAAAACAAAAAGGTTGATGCCCTAAGTAAGCTTGCATCTCTCACTTTCGCCCACCTTACCAAGAAGGTGCTGGTAGAAGTGTTGAAGGCCCCATCAATCGATGAATTGGAAATTCAAGACGTAGTTACCGAAGAAGATCCAAACTGGATGACTCCCATCAAAAAGTTCCTTAAAAATGGTGAATTGCCCAATGATCAAGTAGAAGTTAAAAGGGTTGAGATCAAGGCAAGGCAATACGTACTACAAGGAGAAACCCTTTACAAAAAGGGTTACCTTGCTCCCTTGTTAAGATGTGTCGGTCCTGAGCAAAGTAAGTACTTGATCAAAGAAATTCATGAAGGTGTGTGCGGAGCTCATTTGGAGCTAGGTCGGTGGTTACAAAGCTCATGAACCTTGGATATTTCTGGCCTTCAATGCATCGCAATACAGCCGAAGAATTAAAGAAATGTGATGCTTGCCAGATTCATGCACCGATCCCAAAAAGTCCCAAGCATGACTTAGTCCCGATAACCTCGGCATGGCCATTCCATAAATGGGGAATGGACATTGTTGGTCCATTTCCCCCAAGCAAAGGAGGAGTAAAATTCTTGTTGGTGGCAGTAGATTATTTCACCAAGTGGCCCGAGGTCAAACCACTCGCCAAAATCACGGGAAAACAGGTCATTGACTTTGTTTGGGAGAACATCATTTATCGTTATAGATTGCCGGGAGTACTTGTCACTGACAACGGAAGACAATTTGCTGAGAAGCCTTTCAACATTTGGTGCAAGGAATACAAAATCGATCAGGTTTTTAGCTCAGTGGCTTATCCGCAATAAAACGGTCAGCTTGAAAGAACAAATAGAAGCATAGTAGAAGGCATCAAGACAAGATTGGGAAGATACGAAAGCAACTGGCTTGAAGAATTGCCTAGTGTCCTATGGGCAATTAGAACAACCGAAAAACAAGCCATAAGAAAACACCTTACAGCTTGGTATTTGGATCCGAAGCTGTGATCGCTGCCGAGATAGGAGTTGTAACCCAAAGAATTGTCAACATTGATCCCGAAACAAACCAAAAAGAGACCATGTTGAATTTGCAACTCCTAGAGGAAGCAAGAGATCAAGCCGCAATTCAAGAGGCCAAATACAAGAAACAGATGGAAGCTTACTACAACAAAAAAGTCAAGAACGAACGTTTCAAGCCAGGGGACCTGGTCCTCAGAAACAACGAAGCCAGCAAGAAAGAAAATCAAGGAAAGCTCGGCCCAAAATGGGAAGGCCCATACACCATCCTTGAAGCACACAAAGGTGGATCCTACAAGCTCGCTGACTCAGAAGGCAAAAGGCTTCCAAGGCATTGGAATGGCAAGACCCTAAAAGGTTCCATGTTTAAACAGGAAAGTTGGGTTTGTATCAAAATGTATTTTGAACAACACTATGAATACCTTTTGTAAAAAGCAAGTATTGCTTGAATGAATGAAGTTGTTTTATCAAACTTGTCTTTCTATCCTAAGATGTTGGATCGTTGTTTGACCCGATTGAGTCGTTCAGAAGAGTTTAAGTCCAGTTCAAAGGCGGAATCAGAGAACTAGACACGAACACAGCTTGTTAATCTTTAATCTGTCTCTTATATAACGTTTAACAATGATTACAACCTGACAGAAAACCGGCAGCACTTCGTTACACTTTTGGAAGTCGCGTCCCAAATGAACTAACAATGCCCCTATTTATACTAGTGTTGATTTCGCTTCAATGTACCTGCCCTTGAAGCGAAATCACTTAATTCTGATTTCGCTTTTATGGACATTGTCCATTGAAGCGAAATCACTTAATTCTGATTTCGCTTTTATGGACATTGTCCATTGAAGCGAAATCAGCACTATAACTTCTAACTTTCGACTCTCGAATCTCGTGCACTGGATAATCTAACCTATCCTATTACAACACATGATACAAGACGAAGTCAATAGACGCAAGTGCACTAACAGACTCCCCCTCGGATATTGACGAAGTCTTCAGTGACTATTCTCTGTTAAGACACCTTCTTCAGTCTTGATCATTTTGTCTTTTCTTTCAAGATGTAACATTGTAAGCATCCAACAATCTTTCTATTCTTCTATCAGCTTCAGGCTCCCCCTTTCATCAAGCTTCCGTGCTTTGGGATCGACACCTAGCTTTCCATCTACAAGCTTTTCTTTTGCTTTAAGCTTGTCTTCAGACTCCCCCTTAGACTCTGCTCTCGGGATCGTAATCTGGTACATCTGCAATCACTCAAACATTCATAAATACAATGTTTTTGCATTATCAATCAAATTCTCTAATCCACTTCCCCTATCAACAAACTTTACAGATTTGGCAGTGTTAAAGAATCCAACTACCTCACAGTTAGTCAGCCAAGTCCAAATTAATGACCTTGGAGATATCACAAACTGTTTTTGAAATTTTTTTTTTAATTTTAAATCAAGTTTCAAATTAATGAACTTGTTTTATATTCAGAAACACAATCAGCTTACTTAGATTTTGAAACTCAGCACTCAGACATCGGTTGTCGAAAATAAAGCAGAATCAAAAATCTTTTTGTATTTTTCTGAAAATATAAAGCAGTAAAGAAATATGTACAAACATATTTACATACGATATTTTTTGTTTGAGTATGCGTCAGAGGATCATATCAGTTTCCGACAAGTCACAAGTACCATTGAGCTTAGTTTTCACATTAAGTATTAAACAATTCACTTAGATTGTCGATATACTGATCCACTTAAATTTTCACACAAATTTCAACTGATTCAGGATACGAATTAGGTGTATTAAGAACTTAAACCTATTCATGTGTCCCACCTCTTGAATATACTCCCGTATCTAGAATCCCAATAATCAGTCTTACAGGTGAGTATACTACAATGATATCTGTATATAAATTAGGTATGCGAGGGCCGAGGGATCTCAGGTCGATACTTCCGTATACGCAGAGAGATATCAGCTTCGACTTTTCGATATGTCCCCTCTAGAGGATTTTTTTTGTTTACAACAGCAGCCACTATCAATTTTATTGTTTCATCGGCATGCTGAGGGTTTAATGCTATGTTTCAAGCATTGCAGAAAGCATTATCCAAGGACTAGGTCAGAACTACCGTTCAGCAGAAGTCCCGGAATAATACCCCAGACATCATTGAGTATAAAGACCTAGTATATCAGATTATGACACCTTTCAAACGAGATTTCAGGGGTTACCTATATATCCAAGTAGTGTTCCCCACAAAATAAGCAAGTTTGAATTTAGGTTTATATCCCGAAAAAGTTTACTAAATGTATAAAAACCTACCGACACATCCACGGTGAGATCGTTTAACACATTTAAACTTTCCATTTCTTTAGCGTACTGTAACTGTCTACTGATGTACTATCATTTCCTCTTTTTACGCAAAAACTCAAATTTTTGAATTTTATCATGTTTTTGACTTTTTCAAATTTTCAAATGTTTTTGTATTTTCTAACAACATTACTCCCCCTAAAATGCAAAATCATATAAAGAAAATTTGACAACCAACACTGATAGCTTTGTCTCGCCATCCATTTTCTGCTAAAAGTGTCCTGATTTGCAGAAAATATACATACCCCCATGATTTACAACCCATTGATCTTAACAGTTTGAAAACCGTTTTTCAATCTGATGAAAGTAATCATGTTTGTTCAGCCGTGAGGGTTTCGGCATATTCAATCAACACTCCCCCTTACAACAAACTATTTTTCCATAATGATTTCAAAACACTTAAGTTTGTTTTAATCAGAATGGTTTTTCCAGAAAAATTAGTTTGTTTACCCATCTCTTGTGGGTTCGGGGTCATCTCATCACCTTGTTCTCTTTTAACCATTTTGAAAATTTTAACAATATAAGATCAAACACCACAATCACTTGTAGAAAATCAAGTACAACTTAATGTCCTTGATTGACCACTTGTAAGACGAAATATCACAGTTACCATCCTGTGAATTTCTCAAGAATGATGCCGATACCTGCTTCACACTTACCAACCTGGAAGCTCCGGCAAGTCAGGAATTCAACCAACAGATTTTGACACCCAAGCCTGACCAGCCTTAGGCGCATTTTGAGCTTTTCTCTTTTCTTCATAAAACTCTTTCACTCCTTTTTCTTTACCATCAACCATCTTGCTAAAAATATGTTTAACATTGCTATTAAACATTTTTCCAGCATCAACACCTTTTGATTTTAGGTTTGCGGCTCGTAATGGTGGAAAGTTCTCATCATTCATTAATGGAACTGTCTCTTCCTTTTTTTCTTCAACTTGTGGCTCATCTGATTTTGTGGAATCAGATTCATTGCCCAAACTTGGCTTGTCTGACTTTGATGAGACAATGACTTTCTTTTTCTTCTTGTTCTCTTTTGTCCTCAGATTTGCATCTGAAGAATTCGATTTGCTTGACTTTGCCGTCGAGTGAATCGATTCATCAGAACTTTTATTCGAACCAACTGGTGAACCCGAAGACAAAATCTTCTCCAAATATTCTCTTGCCTTCTTCCTCTTCTTCCTCAGTCTGTCTCTCTGCCCCTGCGAAAGCTTTACTTTCTTATCTTCCACTTTCTGTTCTTTGGGCTTGACAGTGACTGGTTTCTTTATCGTTCTCTGAGATTCAACCCATGATCTTCCCATCGATCTCTTTGAGCAATCTCTAGCAATGTGACCTTTGATCTGACAGTTATAGCATCTTCTTGTTTCATAATTCCAATTCTGGCAGTTAACAGCAATGTGTCCTCTAACACCACAAGTGTAGCACACTCTGTTATCGTACCATCCACTTCTATCAGTCCAAACCTTCAGATCATAACATTGTTTGGCTTGGTGATAATCATTTCTCCTCTTCAATGCTGGATTTGTCTTTTGAGCACTGTGGTCAAACCTGCACCACTTATTACCAACATTTTGTGAGTTTTTATTTACAAATTTTTGTGATTTTTTATAATGATTGGATGACTGTACTGATGAGCTTTTATTTTCATTTTTAGAATTTTTCAAAATTTTATCTTTTTGTTTCTGTTCTGCCTTCTTCTTAACAGGTTTTTGCTTTGAGCATTCACCTGTTTCAGTAGATTGCAACACAGTATTTTTAAATTTTTCTTGTAAATCTAAAAATATTTTTCTTTTCTTTTCTTTTTCATCATCAGATATTTCATCACAATCTTCAATTTTGACTTTAACTTTGTCAAAATTTGTGACATTGTCACTTATTGGAACAGAATTGATCGGTTTTGGACAGAAGAACTTAGATGAAATCACAAAACCTTTCAATTTCTTTTCAAGTTCATCAATTTTGTTCCTTGAATTCTCAGCTTCATTTTCAAGCTGAGTTATTCTCTCAAAGTGAGACTTGATTGTCTTTTCATTCTCAATCTTAATGTTTTCAAGAACAGACTTTTCATTTTTCAAAGCTTTTATCTGTTCTTGAAATTTTGTTTCATTTGCTTTCAAATTCTTGTTTTCCAGCTTTACCCAGAAATCTTCATTTTCTGAAGATTTCTTTTTGCTTTCAAAATCTTTTTCTTTCTCTTTCAAATTTTTATTTTCTGATGACAAAATCTCAACATTCTCCAAAAGTTTGTCGTTTTCAGATCTCAATTTCTCGCAGTTTACGCGCAACTCCAGAATCTGTTCATCATCAGCTTTCTTCCCATCTTTCAAAGCTTTGTTTTCCAATGTCAAATTCTCCACATCACTCAAGAATTTGGCATTGTCTGCTCCAAGTTTATCACATTTTGAGCACTTTTCATTCATCTTTTCAAAATCATCTTCTTTCTTTGCTTCCATCCTGAATGTTCCTGCACAAAAAATTTTAACAAAATCAATAGGATTCATATATTCATCAATATAACAACCCCTTTTAATATCGTATTTCATATCATTTTTCGCTGCAAGACACACATAGATTCTTTTTCTCATTTCAATGAATACATCCAAATTTATCTTTTCTACTTCTTCTCTTATTTCATCCAATAATTTCCTTTTTCTTGAATCTTCATCACTTCTATGATTTGTAATTTTATTGATAAAACTTCTTAACTCAAAGCGTGATAAACTAGAATCCCTTTTCTGTTCATTCACGAATTTATCCCATTCCATAGGTAAAGCATCAACAAATTTTGAAATTCTTTCATCATTTGAATGATATATATTGTGTTTTTCTAACTTGATGATTAGCCCGTAAAACCTTTCTCTCAACATCTCCACTGATTCATTCTTCATGCAAAGAAAATTTTCGAATCTTTTAACATAAACATCCTTATCATGCCTCATCTCACACCAAGATTCCCTAGGCCAATTATTTAAATTCTCAAGATTCTTATTTTCTTGTTCATCAAACATTTTGGCCATGATTATATCTCCTTGAATCACCTGTATCTTCAAGCAAAATCTCAAATGTTCACAAGAGTGGAATCACTTTGTACGTATAAGTGGAATCACTTTGTACGTATAAGCTGAATTAGAATTCTGAGTGACCTTTGGAGCGAAATCACACTTATCTAAGCCACAAAAGCGAAATCACTTGACTAATAAAGCGAAATCAGAATTATAGATGTCCTTAAAAGCGAAATCACTTGTATCAGGTTGACATTGAAGCGAAATCACAATGTTGACACTGGAGCGGAATCACAATGTTGACACTGGAGCGGAATCACAATGTTGACACTGGAGTGGAATCACAATTTTGACACTGGAGCGGAATCACAATGTTAATGGTACATAAAAGCGAAATCAGGTGTATTGGATGGTCCTTGGAGCGAAATCAACTCTAAGATAATCCCTTGGAGCGAAATCAAGTGTAAGATGGTCCCTTGGAGCGAAATTAGGTCTAAGATGGTTCCTTGGAGCGAAATTATATGAAAATATGACCTTTGGAGCGGAATTAACTATGACATAAAAGCGGAATCACCAATTGTCCGTAAAAGCGGAATCAACTCCGAAGCCATTTTGGTCCATTTTTAGGTCGAATTTCAATGTGAAACTTTCAAGGGTTTATCTATATCCAATTTTAAACAATCTGTGAAATTTTGAGCGAATTCCGACCGGTAAAACTTTCTGAACAGATGAAAGAAGGTGTAGAAGTCAGAATACAATCAAAATCAAGCTAAACTCTTCATCACTAGCTCTGATACCACTTGTTGGATCGTTGTTTGACCCGATTGAGTCATTCAGAAGAGTTTAAGTCCAGTTCAAAGGCGGAATCAGAGAACTAGACACGAACACAGCTTGTTAATCTTTAATCTGTCTCTTATATAACGTTTAACAATGATTACAACCTGACAGAAAACCGGCAGCACTTCGTTACACTTTTGGAAGTCGCGTCCCAAATGAACTAACAATGCCCCTATTTATACTAGTGTTGATTTCGCTTCAATGTACATGCCCTTGAAGCGAAATCACTTAATTCTGATTTCGCTTTTATGGACATTGTCCATTGAAGCGAAATCACTTAATTCTGATTTCGCTTTTATGGACATTGTCCATTGAAGCGAAATCACTTAATTCTGATTTCGCTTTTATGGACATTGTCCATTGAAGCGAAATCAGCACTATAACTTCTAACTTTCGACTCTCGAATCTCGTGCACTGGATAATCTAACCTATCCTATTACAACACATGATACAAGACGAAGTCAATAGACGCAAGTGCACTAACATAAGATCAGGTTGAGAACCTAGCAAAAAACTCCATGGCAAGGGCCATGTAAGGGGATGAGCTCCCAGGCCACATCGCTCAATAGGTTCAAGGGTTAAATGAACCTATATAAGGGGTGAGTTCTTAAGTCAATACAACTCCATGAGACTTGTTAAGAAAAATAAAATTGTCTCATAGACGGGTGTGAACAGCCTACACCAAATGTTCCCTAAGATTTAAAATATTATACACAAACAGGCTTATAAAGTCAAGAGGAAAACAATGATATGATAAAAAGGATAGGTGCTATACCTTCTTGTTGAAAATACCAAGGCTAAGTGTCTGCAGCACTGAACCCTTTAAGGTATAAAAAACATAAGGGCAGCACAAACTCGACAAAGACAAAGTTACAAAAAGACAAAGAAAATCACTTGGACAAAAATCACAAAGATACAAACCAAGTCAGGTCACAAAACTAAGAAGCCTTCAAGGCTTCAAGTGATGTGTGTAAAATGCAACATATAAATTACATCAAATGAGGCATAAAACTAACCCTTTTTTAGTACTAATATTGGAAAAAGAGTGTTTTTGTCTTCCTTTTGTATTTTCAGGATTAAATGAGCTCAAAAACGCAAAAGAAGCAAAAAGACAGCTAAATCCAACATAAATACAAGAAAAGGAACATTAGTGGATTGCCCGAACCCTCAACGGCACCTTCCAAAGCAAAATAGAGAAAACAGAAGGCTGAACACGCCCTGTGCTCAGCCAGCACGGGGCCGTGCCCAAGAAGCAGCAGAAAAGACAAATCTATAGAAGCTTCTATTGCCCACCACGGGCCGTGCTCAGCGGACACGGGGGGCGTGCCGAAAGTACTGCAGGCGCATTAATTGTAATTGCGAATTACAATTAATGAAGAGAGAGAGTGTCAGACGGGCACGGGGCCGTGCCCAGCGAACACGGGGCCGTGCCCAGGCTTCTGTTCAGCCTATAAATAGGAGTGCTTGGTTTCATTGCAACTCATCCCTTGGCACACCACCTCTCTCACACTTCATCCACCACCCACCACCATCACAACACCATCATCCACCACCATCATCCATTGTTCATCATAGAGTGTGTGAGTCGTCTCGGGATCCAAGATTGATCGTAAGAGTTCTTGACAATCAAGGCCATGTTTGCCTAAGTCTCTTACATCACTTGGTGAAGACAAAGTGTCTAGTATAATACTTTTTATTTCTAATCTTTTGCACTTTTTATTTGGTTTTGTATTAATGACTTTAATAACTAGTTACTTATGTTGAAGGTGATCTTTCCTTATCGTTTGTCCGTGGTGTCTTGGCATTATTTTACTGTCTATATAAAATAAAGGATTTTCACCATTCATATCTCCACGGTCTATATGGAGGTATGTTGGCTACCTGGTAGGGGGTTAAGGGAACGGTTTGGTAAAGGTCTTGCCATTGTTCAGCGTTTAGAGGTCCTGCAATGGACCTGGGTCAAATTTAGTAGGATCTCCTTCAATACTTCACGGTATTGGATGGCGGGGGTCCAAACTCTTTGATCCCCTCATAAGTTAACTACTATTAATACTATAACCCGGCTATTTAGGACTGTATCCCTGCTGACTCAGACTACTTAGTCGAGGGTAACGTCACCGCCAAAAGCGGGGCCTACCACAATACTGCATTAATAACTTAATTCATTATCTTCCAATAATCCACCCCTTTAGGATTGTATCCCTGCTGACTCAAACTACTGGGGTGAGGGTAACGTCACCTTCAAAAGAGGGGCCTACTACAATAACTAAGATAATCTCTTAATTATGTGCAAAAGTGCGGAAATAATCAAAGGTTATACTAGATACGAGTCGGAACCAAGTGATTCATCTTGTCTATCTGTTTTTATTTTTATTTTTATTTTCAGCATTTTAGTTAGTTTTTATTTTTCTTAGTTTAAAACATTTTTTCTAAACTTTTATTTTGGTTAGACGTTGAGGATAAACCGGTACTAAAAGCTCTTGTGTCCTTGGACGACCTCGGTATCTTACCAACGCTATACTACACTCAACGATGGGTGCACTTGCCCATATGTGTGTTTAGTGTTAGTGAAATATCGTGTTTTATAAATTTAAAACTTGGCTAAAATAAGTGTTAAAAAGGGCTTAAAATTTACACCTAAAATATACGACACTTCACACGCATCATCAAGCCACCCGGGTAATATCTCGAAACCTTAAAGGCTTCAACCTACTAACAGACAAGCCAAAAAAGCTTGGAAGGTTAAAAGTCAAACAGACTGCCTTAACGAAATAGGCACAAATGTAAAAATATAACACACAGAAAATAGTTAACCACCATACCATATCAAAGAAAGCCCAAGAAAGCCCTAAAAGACTTTCAAATACAAGTTAAGGCAAGTCCTAGCAACTTGCAAATTCAACTATTGTTCAAATGGCCATACAGGCCTTCAACACAACCAAAAGGAACCTTAAGGGTCCCTGAAAACCTAATATTGTTTAAAGGTTACAAACCATGAATTGTTTTAACAAAGTGCTAAGAAAGCTACGAATTTTAGGCATCAACAGAAGGCTTAGTAGCCCCAGAAATGCTACCTTTGGCCTTCTTAGTCTTCTTAACCTTCTTAGCCTTCGGACCTTGATCATTAACAGCTGAAACTTCCAAACTGACATCCTTCGGAACATCGGCCTCCCCAGAAAAAGTATCTTCACTATCTCCCGAAAAGGAACGTTTCCTCGAAGGGAGCCAAGCAGTTCAGCGCATAACTTTTCATTCAAACCATCCGGCTTCAGTTCCTGTAAAGCAGAGAGAGGCTTACCATAACAAGAGGCAACTTGACTTACATACGGGTATGATAACCTCTCCATTTGCTCCACGGAACTCTTAAAGACGTCAGAGGCCTCGGGACGGTACAAAGGAGATTTTTCCAAAGAATTGCCAGACTCGTGAAGCTTATAACCCGCAATAAGACCTTGGTGTTTTCCCAGATTGAGCAGTTTAGTGTAGATATCACCAAGAGCGGAGTTAAATTCCTTAGAGTGCAAGAGATAGGTAACCACCTGATGAAAACCATGCTCAATGAGCCATTGGTTATCTCCGGTAGCTTGGGCAACCAAAGTTTTCAAACCATCCTTCACCTTATCAAAAGCTTTCTTTTGCACAGCCAAGGTCTCCCGGTCAGCCTTCAGTTTCAATAAGTTAGCTTCAAAGCTCTTCCTAAGATCACCCATCTCAATATCGTGCCTCTTAGTTAACTCCTCAATCTTCTTGTTCCAAGCCAACTCTTTCTCAGAAAAAATCTCGATTTCCTTCTTCATAGCAGTAATGGAAGCCTTCATTTTCTCCTTCTTCTTGGAGGCCTCCTCATATTCCCGCATCCCCTTAGCAAAACGAGTGACACCTTCAGCCAAAAAGGCAGAAAGGTTGCAGGAACTGAGCATCATCCTAGAAATAAGGTGATCACCCTCCATCTCAGATATGGCATCTCGAACACCGGGAGGAGCAAAATGAGCCAAGGCTTCAGCACACATAGCAGGATCCTTAAAATTGTCACCAACCTTAACCTTCCAATTGGGCACATAAATGTCCTCTAAACCCTCGAAGCTTTCAACACTTTTGGCCGACGAACCTTCAATAGCAGAAATAGTACCCCTCTTAACCAATTTTTTCTTCTTGCTCGAAACAATCAACTCCTTTTCTTTGCCTTTACCAACATCCACAGCTTGATCCTCTGATGCCTCGATATCATCACTAACGTTAATAGGCTCTGAGCCAGAGGGCTGATCAACACCCTTCAGATGACGTTGAGAACGACGAGTGGAAACTTTGGATGCAGTAACCTTGGTGAAGCCTTTGACATTTGGAACATTGACATAACCAGAACCCTCAAACCTATAATCGGCACCCTTAACAACCGCATTCTCACCAGGGGTAGCAACAGCATCATCAAAAACAACGTCAGAGGTATCATCGCTCTTAATAAAATCCAAGGCAGACATAACTGCAATACAAAATATAAAAACATATAAACGGACAAAGAAAAAGGAATGAAAAAACAAGAAAGGAATAAAGGCATACCCTTCCCATCTCTAATAAACACCGGATCCCGGTTAGCATTTTCCCACAACTTACTTAAACCCAACAACACCAACAAATGCTCAGGGAAAGGGCGAAGCCTAGAAGGACACTCCCTAAGAGTTTCTAAGAAGCGAGTGTTTATCTCGGAATCAGAGGGCTCCGGCTCGTTCAGAACAGCATCTGGGTGTCTCCAAACAGGTTTAAAAGGGAGAATTTCCTCCGACACCCAGAAAAACCGATCTTTCCACACCCCAAGTGTAGAAACCATGGACGAGATTAAGCAAGTGTCAACTTGACTGGTTTCAAAGGTGAACCAATCACCATTCTTAGCAAGCCGGAAAAAGCGACGGAAGGACAACAAAGATGGATCATACCCACAAGCCCGACACAGAATCTCAAAATGCAAAACCCTAGCCATACCTAAAGGATGAACTTGACCAAAAGATACCCGATAATATTCCAATACATTCAAGACAAAGTTTGAAAACGGATAACGAAGGTTTGAAAACTCAAAATGACGGCAATACAAGGCAATCACACCAGAAGGACAGGCATTGATGGATTTATCGCAAGCCGGTGCAACCGGTTTATACTTTGTCCCTATTCCCCATTCTACACAAAATAAATCGACTTCCTCTTGGGTCAGTCGAGAGAAGGATTTTGCCATATCCTTCCGAGCACCCATGACTATGAACAATTAAAGAGAAAATGAGAGAAATGGAACTGACCTGATTTTAAATGAAAATGGGAAACTTGAGAGAAATAAAAGAACAAGTTATGTTCTTCAAAAAGAAAATGAGAAAATAAATGAGATTAGGGATAATTATGAAGAGAAAAAGAATTTAAAAACCGCCGCCTGACAAACTGCCACAAGTCTTGTCAACTGTCTTGTCAAATTCCGAAATTCAAAAACCGTTCCAACCTTCCGACCCTTGAACCTTCGAAGCCTTTAGGCAATAAAAAACACGTATAAAAGTCAGAAGTCTTTGAGCTCCTTCCTCAAAAACCCCTGACTTGGGGGGCTGATGACGGGGGTAGCCCAAGACTAAATAAAATGACTAAATATATGAACGTCCAAAAGGTTAAAATGTTCAATGGTTGAAAAGCTGAGGAGATGGAGTGAAGCAATACAAGAACAGTAAACAAGTCACATCTCCGAACAGCTCCACCAACCCACCAGCCGCAAAAGCAGCGCAGGTCCGCAGAGCACATGCTATTATCCAGGGGTCAAAAGGCTTTAACCCCCCAAACGGGTAAGCCCCTCACTGCAAGCAAGGTCACTAGTCAAATGTATTCTACTTCGAGAGATGTCTTCTCTTATAAATTGACACTTCATTTACCTCAAAAAACATCTCCTGGCCAGCTCTGATTCTCTAATCCCTGGTCATTCATGTTGAGTACTTGCTTACATACAAGTCACTCCTTTTCACATCCACCACACACATTCCATTTGCTGCCACTTCCGAATCTGAGTACATTTCAGAGAAGGATCTTCAGCAAATAACAACAATATACTAGTGAACCTCCTTCCACGTCTTGCAAACGTGGGGGGACCCCACGACCTGCGTTAGGCAAAGTTGAACCCTTCAACCCTTTTGCCTAACCAGCCCAGCTACTACCGTTGGTCTTATATTTGTTGAATCTTATGATATTTTCTACCCTATTTGATTGTGATTATTACTCTTATTTAAAAATGCAACTTTTTGTCATTCACTTTAGTTTTGTTAACTAGTAGTAACGACTAATATTAATTTGAATGAGTCCAAAAATAGGTAGTAGACAAGCTAATGGTTGTTCAAACAAACATTTGATGTAGATACATCTAATGTATTTAGTCCAGATGAAAATCGATCAGTGGACGATTAAATGCGTAACTAAATAAATAATATATTGTTTGAATTTAGTTTCCTATCACCTAAGTAATATTTTATTATTTTTTTGTTATGTAATATCAGGGTGTAAATTATTATACTTTTATATAATTTTTGAAGTTGGATAATTATAATAAATTAACGTGAAAATAGTAAAATATTATTAGTCAAGTATTCTCAGGGCCGTCCCACGGGCCATTCAAGTAAAGTGAGGATTTTGAGCCTCCATTTAAAAAAAATTATATAGGAAATTAATATAGATATTAATATTAAATTTGATTAATATCCATATTAATTTCATATATAAATTTGATAATGCCTCGCTTGCAGTGTGCACATAATATATATATATATATATATATATATATATATATATATATATATATATATATGTGGGCGTTCAGGAGGCAAAAGTGAAATGGTACTAACTTTAACGTTATTTTACTAATTTCGTGAAAATAACGTTAAAAACGGTGGATGGTTAATCATGCATCATGTGGTGACGTTGATAGCTGAAAGACACGGGGGTACATGCACCAATCAGTCTTTGTTCCGATTGTTTGAGTGTTATGTATCTTAGGTCCAAGGCTTGATACAAAACTACAATGGAGTCGGGGGTTTCACAGGAAGCAGTCTCTCTATTCCTACAGGGTAAAGGTGAGACTGTGTACATCTACCCTGCTCAGATCTTACCTTAACTTTGCTATTGATGGGATTTACTGAGTAGTATGATGATGATTAATATTAAATTTGATGGCATATGCTACTATTGTTGCTGTATTGTAGTGGTAAGGAACCCAAGTGTCTTCGCTACAGGTTCGACCCCATCCAGTATTGTTTTTTAATTCTGATATTTTTTATATTTTTTTTAAGGGAACAAGCCTCTTGAAGATGATATAATTGCAAGGTCAGTTGGGGTGGTGTAGGGGGGCTTCCTTTGAAACTATGTTTTCAAAGTTGGAGTTCATCTTTCAAACACATTGACTATTAATATTGGTTTGTTACATGATTATTACAGTGAAGCAAAGAGAAGGGAAATAATTACAAATTACAATTATGTTTCTCCTTTTTTATGTTTTGTTATTTGCTTTCTATATTTTTATGTCAAATTAAAATCGAAGGTATAAAGTTGATCGTTTAAAGATGTTAAATTATTCGGAAAGACCTCAAGTTTTATTTCGCTTTGGGCCTCAAAATAGGTTGAGTCGACCCTGAGTATTCCTTCAACGAAGTAAAGGTAATGGTCACTGGCGGTGATGACGTTGTGTAGGGAGGACCACTGCACATTGCACATGGCTCGTGATTTCGAGGGGCACGTGTTTTTAAATCAGTTGGGGGGGGGGGGGGTAGGTTTTTTTAGTTTTTTGGTGGGTTGAGGGGGGGGGGGGGGTTAGGTTTTGGTAGGCTTAGGGTGGTGGTGTTGTGAGTTTATTTTGTTGTGTTCACATTGGTTCTCGCGGTTCTTGCAATAAAGGCGGTTCTCGCATGAACCCTACCTAATATATATATAGGGTAGGGTTCCAGCATGAACAACCTCCCAAGAGTGAACTGCGTGAACAGATCTGGACCCTTGATTTCCTTTTTAGTTGTTAAGGGTAGGATTGTAATTATATAAAAAAATAGATTTAAATCATTATTTTAATGATTGAATTAAGTTACATCTTTCCTATTTTAAATTCATTATCCACATTATGTTTTATTTATCAATAAGATAATTATCAAAACAAACAACAAATCACCAGATTTCAATTTTAATTTTTATTTCAAATTTTATCACCAGAATTCAAATTTTGATTTTTAAGATCCACGTAACCTTCATATTTCAACGGTATACACATGTGTACTTGGATATAAATAGATCAGTACACATGTTTACTTGGATATAAATAGAACAGTACACATGTGTACTCAACATCATTCATATGTGTAATTGGCTACATAATACATACATAGAAACAATACCTGTAAAACTATTTTATATTTAACAAATTACAAGTTCCATAATGTTTTCCAAACCAAAAAAAAAAAAACATATAATTACAAGTTCCAGTTTTGTAAAAACAATAAATCCAACATAATCGAAAAAACAAAAAACATAATCTTTTACAACTATTCGCCACGTTGTATGCTGAATCATCCTTATCGACCAAGCAAACAAACATATGTGAATCATCCTTATCGACCTCATACGTGAATCATCCTTATCGACCTTCCATCTCCACTTTTCTCGTTAACGACATCTCCTATAATAGCACAAAAAAAACTCAGCAACTAATACTTTGCATAATTCACAAGTGTACATCAACAACCTTACACATTCAATACACAAAAAATTATGAGATATCACAAAACAGACGTTATACATATGTGTACATCGCGTTAAAACCAGAATAAACATGTGTACATCGCATTAAAACACAGAGCAAAATCAGAATACACATGTGTACATCGCATCAACTTCAATCTAAATATCTCTACAACATAGAAGAACTAGAATAACTTATCAAACTGACATTCAAGTTGGAAAAGATTAAAAAACACAATCTCTTGAGCAGCATAACTAGAATCTCACAATTATCGGTGAGCACTCATGCAGAACATACCCGGCAAATTCTTTTTAAGGATATTCCAATCTTGTTGGACTTTCTTAAGCCATCTCCTACCAGCATTATTCTGCAATTAATCAAACATGTGGTGTAACAAGCATTTAGCTGAACTGAAAGATTCACAATTATATAAACTCGCCTGCACATTGGCACCAAGATAATAATGATCAAGAGGATCTTTAACAATATCAAATCCTTTGAATCCGGAACTACCAACCTCAGATCTTGAAGATTCACTTAATAGCTCTGTAGTTGCATCTGATTCCTCAACAACACTATCTTCTTCTTTTATACCGCACACATGTGTTTGAACTGCCGAAGAATCAGAAAAATTATGTGGCAATACTTCATTATCACCGCCAGAATTTACACTTGAATCATCTGTACTTCTTTGACCCCTAGAAAAAAATTCCACTGGCCAATCTTGTCATGAACCCTAGAGCCGCCAGGGGTATAGAAAGTGCACCATTTGTTTGGACGTTTTCTGTCGTATGCTCCTCCCCATCAAGACTCATGGCAGAGGCATTTTGCATCCCAAGATCCTGTAACACCTCGGAAATTCACGTCCTATAATATGTTGACACGTATCATAAAGTTTAAACGTGTGAAAAAAATATTATGAAAGGACTAAAGTTGACAAACGTTGAAAGTATGTGAATATACGTATTCTAAGTGTCAACTGTGAATAAATACAATGTATATTAACCCTACACGATGCTCATACCTTCAAAACGAATAAATCATGGATCATACGAAGCTAAATGTGAGTGATTTCAAACTACAGGGACCAAATGTGTCAACATGTTTAATTTATACCTCTGAGTGACCTTTTGACGAACCCGAAGCTTTGTAAATATCAATTATGCTCACGAGAATGCACCATAAAAATTTCATAAAGTTTCGTTAACGTATGAGAAAGTTATGATCAAATTCGTGTGCGAAGCGTTAACGCGTAAACGTCGGAAGATAGGACTTTTCGGGTGAAAATAAAGTTACCCGGGGACTTGGCAAAGTGGGTATATGTTTTAAGGCCTTAGTAGATCGATGGTGGGGGTTTAAAATTCAAGAAATCAGTACCTATTCGGG
This sequence comes from Helianthus tuberosus, assembly GCA_030545235.1. Classification (NCBI taxonomy): domain Eukaryota; kingdom Viridiplantae; phylum Streptophyta; class Magnoliopsida; order Asterales; family Asteraceae; genus Helianthus; species Helianthus tuberosus. The sequence continues at coordinate 41,139,572 of CM060383.1, forward strand.
TTTTGAAGAGCCAAGGACTGAATCGCAAACAAAATCCAAATGCTGATCTGCATGTGGCTCGCGCCACGCGAGGGGACCCTCGCGTCACGCGAGGGGTGCCCAGTACCGTGAAAAATGGTTGTTTGTCTCCTAAAGCCTATATGCGCGACCTTTACCCGTTTTTCCACTTCTCCTGGCCCCTAAAACATCCCCTAAGCCCCTAGGACACATGTCAATCGATTGTGGGCACTACTAGACCTTGTTGTCAAGATTTTGTGGTGAGAATTTTGCTATAAAAGGGCATTAGTTGCAACACAACTCCTCACACCATTCTCCTGCATTTGTGGATGATTCTGGAGCTCAAGCTTGCTTCCTAGTGATCATATCTCGTGCATAGGACCTCAGTAAGTATTCTAATCTTTCCCTAGTTGCTTTTAGCTTAGTTAATTAGCTAAAAGTCAAACCGTCGTAATTACGGTTTGACTTCGAGATTAGTCAATAATGGCACAGTCATATCTCGAATTAAAAGTAGTTATGAGTTGGTATTTAAGTGGGTAATAAAACCTCAAAAGGGTTTCCCCTGATCACCACTCTAACCAGGTCTAATGTCGGGTCAAACTTTTAATTAAAAAGTCAACATAATGCTTAAAATGTCAATTATGCATAATTAGCTATCTAGAACATATGTAACATGTTTGATCATTGTTATAACTTAGTAATTAGTGTAATAACATGTACAAACCTGTTCAACCCGACTATTTCCTGTTTAGACCCGGTTCGGAACCGAAAGTCACATAATTTGACTTTCACTTTGACTTTCAGTTCTGACCCGTTCAGGTATGTTTTAGAAATGCCTCAGAGCTTAAATTGGATTAGGATACTTGTTAGAACGACCCTCTGTGACTACACACCTTGGTTCACTAGTTATCCAATTAATATGCATATTTCCGTTAATTGCTCATATGTTGACCGTTATGCCCTTATTACCTTAAAACATGATTTATAAAAATGTAAAAGTGTAGAAACCTTAGTTACTGATATATAAACTTGTATGCAAAGTTTGACATCAGTTGGACTTATAGATTAAGAGTTATGCTCAATATCGCAAAATTAAAGCTTTATGTTAATAAAACGGCGTAATTAGCGTATAGCCTAGTTAAGCCTACTTTTTGGTATCAAACTTAATACCCACTGATGTAATATATTATTTTGGGATTTTTAAAGATTTTTAATTAATTTTTAGATGAGCATAACTAGTAGTCGTAGGTTTAATCCGGTAATTGTCGGTTTTGCCCTTACGGGCCATAAAATGAGTTTTTACTTATCTAAACAACTCCAAACCTTTTGCTACTGATCACATATGATAAATAAATTATTTTAAGCCTTCTGGAAATATAAAAATATCAGATTTAAGTATCAAACCCGGAAATGGTCTTTAATCGCATTATTTAGCGTTTTTAACGCATAGTATGTCTTAAAATCATATTGGACATACCCGGGTTGATACCTACTGATATATGAGGCAAATTATGATATTTCAACAGTAAGCAAAGGTTGATAAACTCAGACTTCAGTTTTGAGCTTTTCGGCTTATGTGAAATTACCAAATTGCCCTTCGGTGCATAGTTTGGTTATAAATGATATATTTCACATATATGCTTTAGCCTACTGATATAACTTATCAAATTGAGTATGTTTGCTGTTTATATCAGATCTGTAACTCAGTTAAACCTTTAAACTCTTTTACAACCTTTAAAATGACCAAACTACCCCTACGGGGCATAGTTTGTGTCTAAATTCATTTCGGGCATAACGAAAGACATCCTACTGATGTCACAACATATTTGAAGCATATTAACTTAGGAAACCTGTATATGGCTCTTACGGATACCCGTTACGCTTATTTCGCGTTCGGTTCGGTTTATGTAACAAGTTTACATAAATTAGCCGATACGAGTCAAACCTTATCGGTTTTATCTCAAAATCCAGAATGTGAATAATAAACCCATATTAATCAAGTCTCCGAACTTGTCGGGTCTAAATCACATTCTATCCGGTCTCCGCTTAATTGTGCGTACGAACCGTATCTTTGAAACTAGCTGGTCTAAGCTTAAGCTTAATTAAAGACCCGTTAGGATTCTAATAGGTTATTAAAAACCTTCGTTCCAGATTAGGAGCCCAGTAAAAGCTATCTGTACTTGCTGATTTGATATACGGCTGGGATTGAATTTATATTTAGCTCAGGTAAATACTTTTAACTTATTTTCCCTATACGGGCTTGGGTTACGGTACATAGCGTACCGCTTGATCGGGCATCAAATCTCCACGCTTAGTGGGTAGTTGAATAATTTGATCGGCTCGTTTTAAACAGATTTGTTTACTTTACAGCCTTTGGGGGGTTAATGACCATGTCCCGGATATCCCTGGCATCATCTTACGAGATTGGCCACGACCTGAGCACGGGGTGTAGGCGTACACCGTCCGTGTATAACTCATTATAGTGGTGTGTCTATTAATCTTTAACCCGGATACGTTCCGGGCTACTGAACGCATAAGTAACATGTAATTCGTTCACAAGATTATCATATTAAATAATTCTCCCAAGTTAAAAAGATTAATCTTGCCTTTGTGCATTTTAATCAACGTGTCAAGATATTTTGTGCCACGTGCATTCAAAACAATTTACAAACTCTTTTTCCAAAATGAGTCAGTTGAATGTATTTACCAGTGTAAACTGACGTATTTTTCCAAAAAGGCTAAATGCAGGTACTATACGAAATTGGCTGGATATGTCTCCTTAGCATCAATAGAAGTCTCGCAAGCTTAAGATGCCTAAAAGTCTGTTGAACTATTGTTTCCATTTTATGTTCGATCCTTCTGTGGATAAACTTCCGAATATTGTGACAATTGATATTACAATAATATATTCGGTTGTATTATATTTTCAAATTGCTTCCGCTGTGCTTAATAATATTGTGTTGTTTGACTATTATATTGCCAACCATGACGTCACGATACTCCCCACCGGGCCCACCGGTGACACGTGGAAATCGGGGTGTGACAGGTTGGTATCAGAGCCAACACTGAGTGAATTAAACACTAGCCTTTTGTGTTTAATCTCAGTACACAATTGCACATATCTAAACTTCTGAGTCTAGACTTAACTTAGGAATATTCTAAATCCTAATCTTGAAATGTTACTTCCAAATTTTTATTGGATACGTCGCCAAGCAAAGAAGCCGTAATAGGAGTTCTCCACACCCGGAGCCTTGAAATGCTGAGCTTCGTACCGCGACCAGGTTGAAACGTGCGACCAAGGAGAAAGCCTTCAAGAATTGAATGAAGAAGAAACTCCTTTGCTGAAGATCGTTTCCTCAATAGTCCTTCTAAGGACATATTTACCTTTTCAGTCCCTTCGAGGACGACATTATTCCTTTTAAGTCCCGCTTAGGGCAACTTTATACTTTTATTTTTATATAATGGAATGATTAAGTTTAAACTTTCATTCTAAATAAGAAATATTAAATAAATGGAAAAATAATATTTCCTTTTTGCAAGATCTACCATTATAATAAAATGGCAAAATCTAAAAGGGCAAGACCTAGCTTCGGGTCATATTAAGACCGGCCAAGATGGCAGTTCCGCAATTTAGATTCAGATCCATATTTACACCTCAATTTAAAAAGAAAATTGTTCTGCGTTAATTATACATTAAGAATCTTAAGTGTGAAACCTAGCCTCGGGTCAATTATAAGACCGGGCCAAGATGGTAAGACCTGTTAAAAAGATTCAAATCATTAATTAAGAATCTTAAGTGTGAAACCTAGCCTCGGGTCAATTATAAGACCGGACCAAGATGGTAAGACCTGTTAAAAAGATTCAAATCATTAATTAAGAATCTTAAGTGTGAAACCTAGCCTTGGGTCAAATATAAGACCGGGCCAAGATGGTAAGACCTGTTTAAAAAGATTCAATTTCCTGTTAACATCTTAAAACATGTTAACACTCCTGGCAGATGTGATTCATTTAAAATCACACACGTCATTTTATATAGGATTCTTCAAAAGATTCCTAACCCAGTTTAATGATCCCTGAATCCTGGGTTTACGTCATCAATTAAGATGATCATATTTTAACCATACGTGGTAATATAGTGCCTACGGGCCTTGCTCATTTCTACATGAGCCAAAATACAGTGGTAGCTATGACTCCCTGTCAGATAAAGGTAATGAACTAGGTTCAAACCTCAAATGCTTTGATTCTCTGAAATCATGGCTTATAATTTAAAAATTGTCCTTGTGACTAGGCCTTTTGTGCTATTAAATAAAACTGTTATTGTTGCTTTGATTCTCTGAAATCATAAGCTTATAATTTATAAATGTCCATGTGACCAGGCCATTGGGTGCCACTAATAAAACTGTTAATGTTTTATAATTAGGATAAATTATAATAGAAATCCTAAATAAATATGATTAATAAATTAACCAAATATGGTCTCTGTTTACCATGGTTAATGAATTTCTCTAAGGGGCAATTCAGTAATAAACATCCCTTAGAAGGGAAGTGCCTACGGGCTATAGTTAATGTCCTCTGAGACTAAAGACAGTGGTAGCCTACAACTCCCTGTCAAGAAAAGGTAATGCACTTTGATTCAAACCTTAATGCCACGATTCTCTGAAATCATGGCTTATAAATTTAACTTGTCTACGTGACTAGGCCATTGGTGCTATTAGTAACTTATGAATTAGGATTTGTGATACAAATCCTGAATAAAATAAATATCATTCCTTCTCTGTCAGTATGCAATTGAAGGGAATCTTAAAGGTGAAACCTAGCCTACGCGGTCAAGATGGTGAAACCTACTCAAGGGATTCAGATCCTTGTTAACACCTAGGAATGTGTTAGCACTCTTGACAAATGTGATTCGAGAAAATCACAACAGTCATCATTATATTGGATTCTTCCAATTCTCAAATCTAGCCTAGTGATCTAGGGATCATGGCTTATATCATCCTATAAGATGATCATAATATAAACATCCGTTAGTGATGAAGTGCCTACGGACTAAACTTGTTGTCCGATAAGACAACGACAGTGGTGGTCTTTGACCTCCTGTCTAAAATGTTGGACTATGTCCAAACATAATAGTCTATATGATCAATGCGATCATGACTAATATCATCTAACACGATGATCATATTGTTTAACATCCTTTAGTGATGTCTTGCCTACGGGCTATAATACATTGTCCATTTGAGACATTGACATTGTTATCCTTATGATTCCTTGTCTAAGGTGGTGAGCTATGCTCAAGCCAAAATAGTCAATATGATTAATGCAATTAAGACTTATATCTTCTAATAGGATGAACCTGTTATAAATCTCCATTAGTGATGATTCGCCTATGGGCCATATTATAATGTCCATGCGTGACAAAGACATGGTGATCTTTACGATTCCCAGTTCAAGGTAGTGAGCTATGCTCAAACCTAATAGTCTATATGATCAATGCGGGCATGACAAAAATCATCAATAAGATGATTAAAGCATTTTTCAACATCCTTAATGATGTTTTGGCCTAAGGGCTATATTATGTTATCCAATTGAGACGAGGCAATTGTAATCTTTTGTGATTCTTTGCCAAGGGGGTGAGCTATACTCAAACCTCATAGTCTATACTCGTTGCGATCCTGACTAGTATCATCAGTATGATGATCATAATATTAACATCCCTCGCGATGAAATGCCTACGGGCTATACCCTATTCTGGAGTCGGTAAGACAAAGATAGTAGTGATCTTTATGATCCCCTATTCAAAATGGTGTGATTATACCCAAACCTAATAGTCAATATGATCGATGTGATCATGACTAATATCATTAGATACGATGGTTATATATAAACATCCATTGGTGATGTTGATTGGCTTATCTTTCTGCCAAAAGAATCGTCTTCCAAGACGATGACAGTTGTAGTCTATGACTCCCTGTCCAAAGGTGAAGAACCACGTTCAAACCTCGAAGCCCTAATCTAATAAGATTGCGGCTTATAAATTAAGGTCCTTGGTGATAGACCATCAAGTTGTGTTTTAAAGTCATTCATGACGAGCCTATGTGCTATAATTGGTCATTCGTGACAAGTTAACATATTAAATGTTAACATTCCTGGTGACATGCCTTTGTACCAGATTGGATGAATGTCCTTATAACAAGGCCGTTTGTGCCATATCTAAATGTCCTTTGTGACAAGGCCTTCGTGCCGTATAATCATTTATGTCCTTCATGACTGTGCTTTATGCCATATTTTTCTACGTCCCTCGCGACAGGCTTCTATGCCATATATGTATATAAATATATAACCGAAGTCATGAAAGGCTAGCCTTTGAGCTATTTATAATCGTCCTTGTGACAAAGACAGTGGTGACATTATGGTCCCTTGTCAAGCAAGTATTGGACTCGCTCCAAACTTTGCATGCCATTGATGGTCCCGTTGTGACCTAGGCTAAATATAATGGAAATACGTTCAAATAACATTCACTATGAATGTTCGGAACAGAATAGCCCATACGGTTTATGAATGCCGTGGCTAACCTAAGTCAGGTCATCAGGATGATGACTAATAATGGTTAAATCCTGGTGATTGGTACCAAGTTTCGAGTATGGAAAACTCGGATGAGGTAGACGAAAGTCGCAATACTAATAAGGCGACGAAAGTTAATAAAACTACAAACGTAAACCTCTATATCAATGGAGTAAATCTCCAGGCTGTGGTTGACGCAGCAGTTGGAAGGACCATAGAAAAGGTCATGAGACAATACAAAGAGCTGAATACTTCTCGCTCTAAATCTCATTCAAAACCATGTTAAATTACTCATGAGGAGAGCTATGTTCACACTTCAAATATGAAGGATGAACCAAAGAAGGAGGATAACTCCCAGAAATCTGAGAAAGAGAGCGAGTACAGGCTTAATAAAAAGCCTGTATACCTCTGAGACTGCTTCAGCACTATTAGATGGATGTTTTATATCCATAAGGAATCATTTTTCCGATGTCCTAGTTCCGTTAAATATAAGGACTCAATAAAGTGATAAAAATCGATTGATTGCCTCGAAAAATCAAGCCCATATCGTGGGTGATAAGAAGCAATTAATTATCAAGACTCCTTATGAGACAACCCTCGTTATTACACGTATCCGTGCGACTAATAAATATTAAACATAAAAAAATGGTGGAATTGGCCGTCCCCGGAATCGAACCTGGGTCTAGGCCGCACCCTTTCGCGCGCCTAGCCAACTGAGCTAGGTGCCTAGTTTGTGAAACTTCCATTATTAATTAAATATAAGCACTTGTACAATAAACTTCCTTATCATTTATCAATGATAATTTCTGCTAAGTGTCCTGTTTTTTTTACACAGGCAATAATAAATCTTCATGAACCATAAACTTAGCAAAATTTTTATTATCATCCACAAGGTATAACTTACCAAGGAAACCATAGTAACCGATTCTTCTAGTATCGGCAAGGAATCCTTCCGAAAATCTAAGAGTACTCTTTCTTCGCATAGAGTACGACAACATATGTTATTTTAATTATTTTCTCATTGTTTTTCTATCGCCTGCGAATGCCAAACTATGTTTGATAAAAGTGTCATATGAGGATTGGCGTATCCTAGTGTGTCCCATAGATTATTTCCATGTCTGATCAGCATGGAGGTTTAATACATGGAACCCTAAGATATCCCAATGATCATATTGTACTAAAGTCGACTAGTAGTATTCAAAGAAGATATCCAAAAATGGAAAAAAAAATTTCAAGTAAATGTTCCCGATTAAGAAATTCGTGGACTTATAACATAAGGTGTCACTCATTTGACACGAACAATGATGAATGAACTGGAGCCTGAGATATGGAAAATCTCTATAGCCTCCTTGTATCTTAATTATCTTCTCATAAGTTTTCCCTGCTTACCTCCTGGAAGGCAGGTAGAATTAAGATTGTATCCCGCTGTGGGCTGGAGTATTGTGAAAACTCCATATTGATTATGGAATAATCGAAACCTTGATTAAGTAGGTTTTAAAACATAGGCACATAAAGCCTGACTCAATATTCTGAGGGTTTTATGTTATTAAATAAGAAAGACGGTTCATATTGCTTATGCATACATGCCGCAACCTTAATTAGGCAACGATTAAGAATTGCCATCAGCTACCCAGGATCTAAGGGCAAATTTTGGTGGATAGGCTTGAAAAGTCTGTAGCCACCTATGTAGCTAAATGCTTGACAAGTGCGCAAGTCAAAGCCGAGCATCAGAAACCATTAGGTTGGCTACAACAGCTTGAACTTCCTACGTAGAAGTGGGAAATGGTAACTATGGATTTTATTACCAAGTTACCCAAGACAAGAAAAGGAAATGATACAATATGGGTTATAGTTGATGGACTGACTAAGTCAGCTCATTTCTTACCCATCAAGGAGACTTACAACTCCGATGTGTTAGCCCAGTTATACGTTGATAAGAGTGTAGCCCTACATGACAGACCTGTAACTATTATCTCTGACAGGGATACTAGGTACACGTCACATTTTTGGAAGAGTTTCCAACAATCTTTGGGCACACGTTTGAACTTTAGTACGGCTTACCATCCTCAGACAGACGGTCAGAGTGAGCGTACTATTCAAACGTTAGAAGACATGCTATGTGCATGTGCGATTGACGTGGGCGGTGGTTGGGATAATCACCTATCCTTAGTCAAATTCTCCTACAACAATAGCTACCACACCAGCAATAAGGCTGCGCCTTTTGAGGCATTATATGGTAGAAAGTGTAGAGCGCCCATTTGTTGGGCAGAAGTTGGAGGTGTCCAGTTATCAGGACCAGAGATAGTGTTCGAGATGACGGACAAGATTTTCCAGATTCGTGACCGTCTCAAAGCTGCCCGGGATAGGCAGAAGAGATACGCTGATCCAAAGCGTAAGGATTTTCACTTCGAAGTAAGTGACAAAGTGCTACTGAAAGTTGCAAGATCGGTTTGCTGATCCGAATGAGTCGGTTCAGAGGAATTCCATCAAATACAGGTGCGGAAAACAAGTATTTGATTTAAACACAGCTGAATCTTCACTTTAACACTGATTTGTATTGATATGAACACAAATACAATCAGTTCTCACACCGGCAGCACCTCGGTATGGAAATTTCTCAAATGTTACCCCTTGATTTCGCTTGACCTAGACCTCCTATATATAGAGATTGGGATTTCGCTTGGAATGATCTCAAGCGAAATCTAACATGTTGATTTCGCTTGAGCTGCTTCAAGCGAAATCCTTTACATACATAAACCTTCAAGCGAAATCTTGCTAACTCTTTCTCATTCTCTCGTTCTACGTGCCCTGATCTAATCTAACTAGACTAAGACTCGATACAAGACGAAGTCGACAGATGTAGTGCACCAACAGACTCCCCCTCAGATGTTGACGAGTCGACTATCGAGTTACACCAATGCTGTGTCTTTACATCTTCATTCTTGATCAGTCTCTGGGCTTTTCTCTTTCTATCTTCTTTTCCAAAATCACCTTACTCTATCAGACTCCCCCTCACGATTTGCTGGCATTCATTTGTTCTTCAGCAACATCTGCTTTAGGATCAATGTCTGACTCAAATGTTGTTTACAAGATCATTGCCTGGCTTTTATCTAATTCTCTTGATCAGATCTCTTGATTCCTTAAGTTCATCAGCATCAGCAGCTATCAAACTTTTAGATTCATGATCAGATTCTGACTTTTGTAAGCTTTGAATGAATTTACCTGGCTCACCTGTAACAATCTTAACCCAGAAATAAATTTTCTAAATTTAACAATTTAACTGTACCATCAATCTGATATAATCAGATCATTCTCCCTCGTATCACCAATCAATGATGAACCAAATGTAGGTGTTAAAATACCAAATTGTAAGAATTTTAACAAACCTTTTAACATTTTAAGATTCACTCCCCCTCACAATCAAGTCATCATGTTTAACACTTGAAATTTTGACAATCAGCTTTCCAATACCAGTTGTCGAAAATCTTTTTGAATTTTTTTAAAATTTATGCTAAAACACACTAAAAATCTTTTTGTAATTTTTGATTGTAAAGGAATGTAATAAAGAAATATTTACAAACAATATTTTTGTGAGTTTGTGCAAGAGGATCATATCAGTTTTTGAAACATATCACTAACACCGTTAAGCTTCATTTCATATTAAGTTCTAAACAATTTACCTAGATTGTCAGTATGTTTGTCCACTTAAATTTTCACACAAAGTTCAACTGATCCGAGATACGATATTAATGTTTTAAGAAACTTAAACTTATCTATGTGTCCCACTACTTGAATATACTCCCGTATCCAGAATCTCAATAATCAGTCTTACAGGTGAGAATACTACAATGATATCTGTATATAATTTAGGTGTGCGAGGGCCGAGGGATCTCAGATCGATACTTCCGTATACGCAGAGAGATATCAGCTTCGACTTTTCGGTGTGTCCCCTTTAGAGGATCTTTTTGCTTACAACAGCAGCATATATCAATTTTATTGTTTCAGCATGCTGAGGGTTTAATGCTGTGTTTCAAGCATTGCAGCAAGTATTAGCCAGGGACTAGGTCAGAACTACCGTTCAGCAGAAGTCCCGGAATAATACCCCAGATATCATAGAGTATAAAGACCTAGTATATCAGATTAAGAGACCTTTCAAACAAGATTTCAGGGGTTACCTATATATCCAAGTTTGTGTTAACCCACAGAACAAGCAAGTTTGAAATTTAGGTTTATATCTCGTCACAATCTACTAAATGTGCAAAAACCTACTGACATATCCACAGTAAGATTGTTTATCACATTTTTCTTTACATTTCTTTAGCATGTTGTGATAGTCCACTGATGTACTATCATTTCCTCTATATGCAACAAAAACTCATTTTTGAATTTTTATCATGTTTTTGTCTTTTTCAAATTTTCAAATGTTTTTGGATTTTCTGAAAAATTTTTACTCCCCCTAAAATGCAAACACATTTTAGGAAATTTGAAAATAAACTGTACAATAAAGTGACAACTGATATCGAATCGCATCAAATCGCCATTCACTCGGCATAAACAATCAGAACTCCCCCTATCACAAAACTATTTTCTCATTTAGATTTCAAAACACTTAAGTTTGTTTTAATCAAAATGATTTTTCCGGAAAATAAGTTTTTATGATATAATCATTTGAAAATTCGGAGTGTGGTTCATCACATTGTCTATTCGAAATACCAATTGTAAGTATGATCCAATCAAGTTCAACTTAATGACCTTGATTAACCTTTTTCATGTATGCATCTACTATACCAAAAGTAAGAATTACCACATGTAGGAATGTTACGTCTACATCACCATTTTACCAATCAAAATGCCGATTCCTGTTTCGCACTTACCAACCTGGAAGCTCCGGCGTAGTCATACAACCTGTAAACATCCAAACACTATCAAAAACTTTTAACCAAAATCTTCAAACATTAGAAAGATGCCGATTCCTGATCCACGATATAAACTTGGGATCTCCGGCAAGTCCTAAGACTTTCATGGAAAGCAAACTTCCACCCAAGTCTTCTTTGACTTGGTGGCTTCCAATTCCTGAGCAGTAGGGTTATAAGTTGCCTTTTTAGTTGCATAAAAATCTTTAACCCCCTTTACTTTCCCATCAACCATTTTCTTGAAAATTTTCTTAACATTTTCACTGAATGTTTTTTCGATATCAAAATCTGATTTTTCAATTTTATCAACCATTTGTTTAATCTCTTTCACACTCAATGATTTAATGTCAACATCATTCATCAAATCTTTGATCTTATCTTGTGACTCCTCTGATTTTGTGGAATCAGAATCATCGCTAGATTGTACATCTGATTTTTTAACAATCCATTTTTGATTGTCTTTAGCCTTCTTTTTGTACAATCTTTTAGAATTTTCACCAACTTCATTCTTTGAATTTTCAACAATTTTGAAGTTTGTAGTTGGTGAATCATTCTTTTCAACCACTTTTTCTTTAAGTTTTTCAGAGACTCCCTGTTTTTTGTTGACTTTGTTTGGACAATTGTGAGCAATGTGTCCAACAACTTGACATTGAAAACAAGTTCTTGTGTCTTTTGGAATGTCTCTTGAATGAAAAACTCCAGTTCCTGTCCTTTTCCTTTCAGCAAGAAACTCTTGATTTGATTTCTCCAAAGATAAGCTATTTGACTCCTCTTCATAGCTTTTTCCTGCAACATATGTCATTTTTGATTTAAAATCTCTAACATATTTTTCATTTTTACGATTTTCAGGTGGAGTAAAACCAAGACCTTTCCTTTTGTAACTACAATTTTGATTTGTTTTCTTTTGAAAACTAGAATCAGAATTGTAATTCTTTTTTCCTTTTTTCTTGTTTAACCTTTGTTGAACTCTAGAAGTGTATTTTTTAGGTTTTTCAGTAGATTTTAGATCTTTAATTTCAGAAAAATTAATTTTCGTCATCTTGAAAACCTTTTTGATCATGTCAAAACACACACTTTTAATTGGAAACTCTTTGTCAGAATATAATTTGTCCGAATCATTTAAAGTATATGCAACTTCAAATGTTTCATCATTCAAATTTGCCTTTGATAACAAAAATTCTTTACTGTAAGACCGTTTTCCGATGATTTTGAACTGTGGACTGACGAACTTGAACCCCCAGACTCAAACTTTGACTCAGACACCTCCTCAGTATCCAACACCTGATCAACCACCTTTTTGATTAACTCAGACTCATGATCAATATCAGACGAGGTAAACGTGATATCAATGTTATCTGGTAAAACATGAGTTGTCTCGGATTTTAACTTTATATTGACTGCTTTTTCGACTTGCTCCTCATTTGGTTTTCTAGGAGAATACCCTTCCCAGATAGGAGGCGGACACTTGTTATATTTAACAGTCGATTTCTTACCAGTCTCATTCTTTTGCTTCTCATCCTGAAATGCTTCAAAACCTGCAACAGTAGGATAAACTCGATCAATAACATAATCAGAACAAGAATAACTCAGTAATAACCTTCTGATCCTTTCATTCTCGATCTTTTCTTTCTCCAACTCTTGCTTTAGACTAGCATTTTCTTCGATGTAATGATTAATTGCCTTTTGCTTTGTCATCAATGTAGCATTCGTCATCGTTAAAGCCTTTTCTCTTTCAGAATTCGTTGTTTGAAGACCTGTCACTGTTCTGTTCAACACGCTATACGATTCTTTCACATAGCTGATGTCAGATAGTAACTTTTCTATCAGTCTTTCTCTATCAAACAAAATCACATCTTTTTCTTCACAACTCTTACACATTTCCAAACATTTCTTGCAAGGCTTTTCCACTTCAATAATCTTTTCAACCTCAATTGTTTTTACCACTTCAATTACTTTTTCAGTTTCAACTACTTCAGTTTGAACAACATTTTCAATCTTTTCATCTTGTTGTTGTTCTTTTGCAGCTTGTTTCTCCTTTAATTTCTCCATGTAATCTGCAAAATAAAAATGAAAACTTTCAGGAGAAAGATGATTTTTAGCAATATTAATATGTTTCTCTTCTTCATCATCACTGCTACTCTCCATTGGTGTTTGATCAAACTCTACAGATTTTTCAGACTCAGCATCTGAAACACCAGAATCAAATGGAGTTTGATAAAAAACAACTTCTTTTTCTGAAGTATCCTCATTTTGCACACTCTCATTTGTACTTAATGAATCAGAATCAGCACTTTCTGAACTTTCTTCAGATGTACTCGATTGATCTTTCACTTTTTCACCAATTGATCTCATCCAAGTAGCAAACAAATCTGGTTCTCTAACAATCTTTGCAATGAAAGCTTTGAAATCACCCTTTTCATCAACAAACATATCCCAGCTGAATCCTTCAGGTAGTTGTTCATCAACTTGGTCCACTATACATGCTGTGATGTTAGAAGAAATGTAATTGCTCCAGTTGAAATCTACCAAACATCCTTTTTTTGAATCTTCAATCTTTCTACCATGAGCTGTCTGTAATTCTTGTGTCTGACCAACTTGCTGATAAATGGCTTTCCGGTAGTAGTCATCTTTCCCAAATGGATTCTGAGCACCACTAACTTCTCTATTCTTGCACTCCCGTTTAAAATGACCTTTTTCCCTGCACCTGAAACAAGTAACTTTAGATTTATCAAAACCTAGAGTAGAAACACAAGCATCAAGAAAGTCATTTCTCCCAGTAATTGTCTTGAATTTTTCAGCACGTCTAAGAACACTTGCAAGACACCATTTGATATCCATTAGTTCCATCTCTTCAGCATCTATTTGGTCGTAATCCTCTTTAGTAAGCATAGGATTTCCAATTCGACCAGCAACTAAACCTTCATATGAGATAAGCACAGAACCAAGTAATGCCATATGATCTTTCGCAATGTCTTCATAAAAACTTTGACCTTCTGGAAGATTTAGAGCTATGTTGCATTGAATCACACAACCATTTCCCATCTTTGTGCTTTGAGACTGAAAACTTTCTGATGAGCTTTTCGGATTAACACTCGGATACAATGAGAAACCACTGTTGCTTTTGTTTGAATTTTGATCAGTCTTTTCTGTAGAATTTCCAACACTATAAGCAGTCTGAATTTTCGGACTTCTCTCAGTTTCTGAAGTCGGAATACTACCCTTGTAATACATTTTTACATCTTGTTGACCACTTGGATTATTCATCCTTGCAATCTTCTGCTGTTCTAAATCCTGACTTTCAATCTTTTCAATGAACTGAGAGATCGACAACCCTTCATAAACTCCGGTATTTTTTAGTATCATCAAATATGTTCCCCACTCTTTCTGAGGTAAAGCATCAGCTAGCTTATCCACCCATTCCTCATCTTCTTTGTTGATGTTCATCATCGACATTGTTCGAACTAAGTGACAATAACGTTCAATGAGTTTCTTTGTATCTTCTCCGGGCAAACTTGTGAATAAGTCAAACTCCTTTTTAAGCAATGCCTTTTTGCTTTTAATCATGTTTGCACTACCTTCAACTTTGACTTTCAAAGCATCCCAGATTGACTTTGATGTTTTGTCATGTTGAAGTAGTATAAAGATGTCTTCTTTGATAGCTTGTTGAAGCAAACTGATCATCATTTTTTCAGCTCGATACATTTCCCGTTCTTCATTACCAAACTCTGAAATCTGTTTTACTGTTTCCATTTCAGAACGTGGTAGCATATACTTTTTCAGAATACATTCCCATGATCTCAAATGATTTGCTTGCACCCAGTTTTCGAAACGATCTTTCCATCCATAGTATTCCTCAATGCACATTAGCTTTGGGGGTTTCTGAGTAGTTCCCGTTTCATTTTCTGAATTCATGTTCTGAGCAATGGAAGATGAACTAGGTGATGTTGCAAATGCGTTGTGAAAATCGTTATCCATGTTTCAATTACTTTCAAGCGAACTGGTCAATTTGGTTGAAGCGAGACCTTTGAAGCGAAATTGTTTCAAGCGAAACTTTCAAGTAAATACTTTCTGAATCAAAAACCTTGAAGCGACAACCTTGAAACGAATAAGAACTCTGAAGCGAGATCCTTGAAGCGAAAACAGATAACCTCTGAAGCGAACTGATAAGTGTCGCTTGAGAGTTCAAGCGAAATCGTTCAACACAAACTTTGTTCTTCAAGCGAAATCCATTCGGAAGTCAATTTTGATCACTTTTAGGTTGAATTTTTCTGTGAAACTTTCAAGGGTTTGTTATCTTGTACTATTAAACAATCCGTGAGAAATTGAATAGATTTTGACCATGAAAAAATTCTGAACTGATGAAAAGAAGGTGTAGAAGTATGAGAATGATGTCAATTTCAGCTGAAATCCTGTAGAACTCCTCAACTGGCTCTGATACCAATTGCAAGATCGGTTTGCTGATCCGAATGAGTCGGTTCAGAGGAATTCCATCAAATACAGGTGCGGAAAACAAGTATTTGATTTAAACACAGCTGAATCTTCACTTTAACACTGATTTGTATTGATATGAACACAAATACAATCAGTTCTCACACCGGCAGCACCTCGGTATGGAAATTTCTCAAATGTTACCCCTTGATTTCGCTTGACCTAGACCTCCTATATATAGAGATTGGGATTTCGCTTGGAATGATCTCAAGCGAAATCTAACATGTTGATTTCGCTTGAGCTGCTTCAAGCGAAATCCTTTACATACACAAACCTTCAAGCGAAATCTTGCTAACTCTTTCTCATTCTCTCGTTCTACGTGCCCTGATCTAATCTAACTAGACTAAGACTCGATACAAGACGAAGTCGACAGATGTAGTGCACCAACAAAAGTGTCACCCTGGAAAGGAGTAATGCGGTTTGGTAAGAAAGGCAAGCTAAGCCCGAGATACATAGGACCTCTTGAGGTTATCGAACGTGTCGGGTCAGTTGCCTATAAGTTAAACTTACCTAAAGAGCTCAGTGGAATTCACAATGTGTTCCACATCTGCAATCTGAAAAAAAAAGTGCTTCGCTGATGAATCACTGGTTATACCGCATACAGATGTGCATATAGATGAGAGCTTAAAAATGTGTAGAAAAACCTTTGTCGATTGAAGATCGACAGGTAAAGAAGCTTCGAAAGAAGCGTGTACCTATTGTAAAGGTCAGATGGGATGCCCGTAGAGGTCCCGAATACACGTGGGAGGTTGAATCCACGATGAAAGAAAAGTACCCTTACTTATTTCAGTAAATCTCGGGTCGAGATTTATTTTAAGGGGGTGAGGATGTAACACCTCGGAAATTCACGTCCTATAATATGTTGACACGTATCATAAAGTTTAAACGTGTGAAAGAAATATTATGAAAGGACTAAAGTTGACAAACGTTGAAAGTATGTGAATATACGTATTCTAAGTGTCAACTATGAATAAATACAATGTATATTAACCCTACACGATGCTCATACCTTCAAAACGAATAAATCATGGATCATACGAAGCTAAATGTGAGTGATTTCAAACTACAGGGACCAAATGTGTCAACATGTTTAATTTATACCTCTGAGTGACCTTTTGACGAACCCGAAGCTTTGTAAATATCAATTATGCTCACGAGAATGCACCATAAAAATTTCATAAAGTTTCGTTAACGTATGAGAAAGTGATGATCAAATTCGTGTGCGAAGCGTTAACGCGTAAACGTCGGAAGATAGGACTTTTCGGGTGAAAATAAAGTTACCCGGGGACTTGGCAAAGTGGGTATATGTTTTAAGGCCTTAGTAGATCGATGGTGGGGGTTTAAAATGCAAGAAATCAGTACCTATTCGGGTTTTGAAGAGCCAAGGACTGAATCGCAAACAAAATCCAAATGCTGATCTGCATGTGGCTCGCGCCACGCGAGGGGACCCTCGCGTCACGCGAGGGGTGCCCAGTACCGTGAAAAATGGCTGTTTGTCTCCTAAAGCCTATATGCGCGACCTTTACCCGTTTTTCCACTTCTCCTGGCCCCTAAAACATCCCCTAAGCCCCTAGGACAAATGTCAATCGATTGTGGGCACTACTAGACCTTGTTGTCAAGATTTTGTGGTAAGAATTTTGCTATAAAAGGGCATTAGTTGCAACACAACTCCTCACACCATTCTCCTGCATTTGTGGATGATTCTGGAGCTCAATCTTGCTTCCTAGTGATCATATCTCGTGCATAGGACCTCAGTAAGTATTCTAATCTTTCCCTAGTTGCTTTTAGCTTAGTTAATTAGCTAAAAGTCAAACCGTCGTAATTACGGTTTGACTTCGAGATTAGTCAATAATGGCTCAGTTATATCTCGAATTAAAAGTAGTTATGAGTTGGTATTTATGTGGGTAATAAAACCTCAAAAGGGTTTCCCCTGATCACCACTCTAACCAGGTCTAATGTCGGGTCAAACTTTTAATTAAAAAGTCAACATAATGCTTAAAATGTCAATTATGCATAATTAGCTATCTAGAACATATGTAACCTGTTTGATCATTGTTATAACTTAGTAATTAGTGTAATAACATGTACAAACCTGTTCAACCCGACTATTTCCTGTTTAGACCCGGTTCGGAACCGAAAGTCACATAGTTTGACTTTCACTTTGACTTTCAGTTCTGACCCGTTCATGTATGTTTTAGAAATGCCTCAGAGCTTAAATTGGATTAGGATACTTGTTAGAATGACCCTCTGTGACTACACACCTTGGTTCACTAGTTATCCAATTAATATGCATATTTCCGTTAATTGCTCATATGTTGACCGTTATGCCCTTATTACCTTAAAACATCATTTATAAAAAATGTAAAAGTGTAGAAACCTTAGTTACTGATATATAAACTTGTATGCAAAGTTTGACATCAGTTGGACTTATAGATTAAGAGTTATGCTCAATATCGCAAAATTAAAGCTTTATGTTAATAAAACGGCGTAATTAGCGTATAGCCTAGTTAAGCCTACTTTTTGGTATCAAACTTAATACCCACTAATGTAATATATTATTTTGGGATTTTTAAAGATTTTTAATTAATTTTTAGATGAGCATAACTAGTAGTCGTAGGTTTAATCCGATAATTGTCGGTTTTGCCCTTACGGGCCATAAAATGAGTTTTTACTTATCTAAACAACTCCAAACCTTTTGCTACTGATCACATATGATAAATAAATTATTTTAAGCCTTCTGGAAATATAAAAATATCAGATTTAAGTATCAAACCCGGAAATGGTCTTTAATCGCATTATTTAGCGTTTTTAACGCATAGTATGTCTTAAAATCATATTGGACATACCCGGGTTGATACCTACTGATATATGAGGCAAATTATGATATTTCAACAGTAAGCAAAGGTTGATAAACTCAGACTTCAGTTTTGAGCTTTTCGGCTTATGTGAAATTACCAAATTGCCTTTCGGTGCATAGTTTGGTTATAAATGATATATTTCACATATATGCTTTAGCCTACTGATATAACTTATCAAATTGAGTATGTTTGCTGTTTACATCAGATCTGTAACTCAGTTAAACCTTTAAACTCTTTTACAACCTTTAAAATGACCAAACTACCCCTACGGGGCATAGTTTGTGTCTAAATTCATTTCGGGCATAACGAAAGACATCCTACTGATGTCACAACATATTTGAAGCATATTAACTTAGGAAACCTGTATATGGCTCTTACGGATACCCGTTACGCTTATTTCG
Organism: Helianthus tuberosus; assembly: GCA_030545235.1. Taxonomy (NCBI): domain Eukaryota; kingdom Viridiplantae; phylum Streptophyta; class Magnoliopsida; order Asterales; family Asteraceae; genus Helianthus; species Helianthus tuberosus. Next base: position 41,158,790 of record CM060383.1, read on the forward strand.
CGTTCGGTTCGGTTTATGTAACAAGTTTACATAAATTAGCCGATACGGGTCAAACCTTATCGGTTTTATCTCAAAATCCAGAATGTGAATAATAAACCCATATTAATCAAGTCTCCGAACTTGTCGGGTCTAAATCACATTCTATCCGGTCTCCGCTTAATTGTGCGTACGAACCGTATCTTTGAAACTAGCCGGTCTAAGCTTAAGCTTAATTAAAGACCCGTTAGGATTCTAATAGGTTATTAAAAACCTTCGTTCCAGATTAGGAGCCCAGTAAAAGCTATCTGTACTTGCTGATTTGATATACGACTGGGATTGAATTTATATTTAGCTCAGGTAAATACTTTTAACTTATTTTCCCTATACGGGCTTGGGTTACGGTACATAGCGTACCGCTTGATCGGGCATCAAATCTCCACGCTTATTGGGTAGTTGAATAATTTGATCGGCTCGTTTTAAACAGATTTGTTTACTTTACAGCCTTTGGGGGGTTAATGACCATGTCCCGGATATCCCTGGCATCATCTTACGAGATTGGCCACGACCTGAGCACGGGGTGTAGGCGTACACCGTCCGTGTATAACTCATTATAGTGGTGTGTCTATTAATCTTTAACCCGGATACGTTCTGGGCTACTGAACGCATAAGTAACATGTAATTCGTTCACAAGATTACCATATTAAATAATTCTCCCAAGTTAAAAAGATTAATCTTGCCTCTGTGCATTTTAATCAATGTGTCAAGATATTTTGTGCCACGTGCATTCAAAACAATTTACAAACTCTTTTTCCAAAATGAGTCAGTTGAATGTATTTACCAGTGTAAACTGACGTATTTTTCCAAAAAGGCTAAATGCAGGTACTATACGAAATTGGCTGGATATGTCTCCTTAGCATCAATAGAAGTCTCGCAAGCTTAAGATGCCTAAAAGTCTGTTGAACTATTGTTTCCATTTTATGTTCGATCCTTCTGTGGATAAACTTCCGAATATTGTGAAAATTGATATTACAATAATAAATTCGGTTGTATTATATTTTCAATTTGCTTCCGCTGTGCTTAATAATATTGTGTTGTTTGACTATTATATTGCCAACCATGACGTCACGATACTCCCCACCGGGCCCACCGGTGACACGTGGAAATCGGGGTGTGACAGATCCTGAACAAAAATGTTCTTTTTTTTTTTCACTTTAACCAACGTGAAGAAAAAACTGACATTCAAGTTGAAACGATCCGGCGAACAAGCCCTATTTTTTCTTCGATTCTGGTGAAGGTGAGAGAAAATTGGATCTTGAAGAAAGTTTGAATATTGATTTGTGAGATTGAACGAGATTTATGCAATAATTTAAAATGGAAATTACAGATATACCCTTTTCCATTTAATTAAATGAAAAAAATTAACCACATATTTACTATCATGCCACTCACTTTAATCTCAAGATCATAAAAATCAAGGGCCCAGATCAGTTCACGCAGTTCACTCTTGGGATTTTGTTCACGTTTGAACCTAATCCTATATATATATATATATATATATATATATAGTGTGAGGTTCATTGGGGAACACTAAAAAAGTGGGGAACAGTGGGGAACCGACTCAAACGAACTCCGATTGGACTCATTCCAGCGGCGTTGGAACCGGCTCGTCGAACCCTAACTAGGATCTCTTAACCCTAAACCCTAAATCATAACCCCTAAACCCTAAATATATTAGGGTTTGGCTTTTAGGGTTTAGCTTTAGGGTTTAGCTTTAAGGTTTAGCTTTAGGGTTTAGGGTTTAGCTTTAGGGTTTACCTTTAGGGTTTAGCTTTATGTTTAGCCTTTAGGGTTTAGCTTTTAGGGTTTATAGTTTAGATTTTATGGTTTAGCTTAGGTTTTAGCCTTATTATTTTGCTTTAGGGTTTAGAGTTTAGGAGTTAGGATTTAGGATTTAGGGTTAAGAGATCTTAGTTAGGGTTCGACGAACCGATTCCAACGCCGCTGGAATGAGTCCAATCGGAGTTCGTTTGAGTCGGTTCCTCGCTGTTCCCCACTTTTTTAGTGTTCCCCAATGAACCTTCCTCTATATATATATATATAGGAAAGGGTAAAATGAGTACCACCTTGAGTTGCGAGAACCACGATAACTTTTTGATCCGGCACGATTTGGGCCAAAATTTTTTACACAAACGTAGATGAAAAAAATATAAACACATCTGTAAAAAAAATTGTCGAGTCGATAGTTTTGACTCATGCAAGTTTTTTTAAGACAGACGTAAATTTTGGAAAAAGATAAACATTTTTTTTACTTCTCATGTAAATGTGGGTATGCGAGATTTTTTTTTTCAATTTTCCTTATTTTGCTGAAACAAGTGATTATTTTTACGACTTTTGTGAAAAAAAATCGGAAAACCTTTTGGATGGCCTAGTTCTCGTGGTTCTCGCAACTCGTGGTGGTTCTCATTTGAACTGAATCCTATATATATATGTATATATATATATATATATATACATATAGAAACCGAATCAGGAGAAAACAGTTGGAAGTGTGAAAACGGATCCTGGTCGAACATGTGGCAGGGGGCGCTAAGTGATATGCAGGGGTACGATTGTCATTGTCCACGTTCCCCTCCATAAACCGCGTTATAATTATGTTTCAAATAAAACTCCAAAAATTTCGTATTAGCAGTTACCTCCTTTCCAAGCTTTCGAGATCTATGGCGTCTAACGTGGATTCCGTTCTACAAAGTAATATTTGATGACTTTTCATATGTGTTCCAGCAAATCATGCAACACATATACAACAGATATGACGTTTTGTTCTTTATGCTTGTTTCAATGTTGTTTTTTTCAAAGTAATATTTGACAATGTGTTTATGTTTCAATGTCGTTCTTCATATATCCAATATTTGGCGTTTTCATTATTAATATTAATTGTTATTTGAGATCTAATATATGCTTATTGTTTACAATCAAAGGCGTTTTACACCTGATTAGTTTTGAATGTTTTGGAGTAATATTTGTAAACATCAGTTCTTCTTATTTGTTAATTTGTAAACATCAGTTTTGTTAATTATGGCGTTTTCATTATCATGTTATATTTGTTAATTATTCATATTGTTAATTATTCAACTTATTGTGTTTTCAGTGACACGTTTTATTTAATATTGTTAATTCATCATATTGTTCATTAATCAACTAATGGTGTTTTCATTATGGCGTTTTCAATTATATGTTTATTAGGTCTTGTTTATTCAATTAATGGCGTTTTCATCGATAATGTTATAAGGAGACAATTTCTATTTTAATGGCGTTTTTCTTAAATTATTCTCATTGTGTTTTCTCAGACGGGGGTGTTTCTTTGAATGAAAGGTTTTGCCCAAAAAATGGTTTACCATTTATCATTCCTGACGTTAATGAAGAGATAAAGCGCAAAATAGACATGATATTCCCAATGTTCGATGATTGTTATTCAATGTATGTTAGGTATGCTACTGCTTGTGGTTTTTTTATTAGGAAAGGGACTGAAAAGATAAACGCCAACGGAGAAAGACATATTAAGTATTAGATGTGTAAGAGATCTGGTTATATAAGGACAAGAAGGTTGATACGGTGGACCTGAATCAAACGGAATGGATTGTGCGATCCAACTTTTCAAAGAGGACTGGTTGTGGAGCACATTTATGTGTAATATTTGAGGCTAGATCATGGAAGGTCTACAAGTTTGTTGAGGAGCACAACCATGATTTTGTTGAACAGCTTAATAAGCATTTTCTTCCGTCTGAACGACACCTCACTCAACTCCAAAAGCATGTTATACATAGCATGTCTAAGTTGAATTTGGGACCGGTTAAGGCATTTAATGTTATGAAGACTTGTTTTGGCGGTTTTGAAGACATGGGTGCAAGTAAAGTTGATTTTAAGAGCAACAAGAGACAAATTAACTTGTTTATAGGGGAATACGACACTGAGATGGTTGTGAGACATTTGGATGAAAAAAACAGTCCCAGCGTAATTTCTCGTACGATTACTTCATAGACGAAAAGAATTGTTTGAAGGGACTTTTTGGTGTGATGATCAATGCAAATGTTATTACCACGTGTTTGGTGATGTGATTTCGTTTGACGCCACGTATCGTTCCAACATTTAATATTTATAATTCTGTTTTTTTTTGGCATTTTCACTATTTACATGCATTGGCGTTTTGTTCCCGTTTCATTTTTTCAATGGCGTTTTCATATGAAGATACTCTATGGTGTTTGTACCGTTCACTGGTATAGACAATCACCAGTGCAATGTTATATTTGGTGCTGCATTATTGGCGTCAGAAACTGCTGATACGTATATATGGTTGTTGAGAGATTTTCTAAAAGTTGTTGGTTCTCAACCAAAAGTTGTTGTCACTGACCAAGATCCAGCAATGAAGAATGCTATTTTTGTTGTACTTGTTGAAATGAGGCATCGGTTATGCATGTGGCACGTGATGTATAAACTTTCTCTAAAGGTTGATTTTCTTATTTTTATGTGTTTGGCGTTTTAAGATATATGGCGTTTTGTCATTAATAAGTATTTTTCATGTTAGTTTGTTGTTTTGTAATGTATATATTTGCATGGCGTTTTCGTGTTATATATAGGTTGGTGTTAGGCTATGCAATTCCACCTATTTCAAAGAACGTATTTGTGGTGTTTTGTGGACGAAAATTCTTACACTCGAAGAGTTTGAATCGGGATGAGAAAAGGTTATTGGAGAGTTCAATTTAGATGATAATGACTGGCTTTCTGATAATTTTGCATTTAGGGAATCTTGAATCCCTGCATACTAAAGAATGGAGGAACTGTCAGGCCTTATGCGTACGACATCGAGATCGGAGAGTGAGAACCATTTTTTTTTATCAAGTGTGCTATTCAAAATCTACTCTTGTTGAGTTCATAACTTATTACGAAACTGCAATAGAAGCACAACGTCATACGCACCAGAAAAATGATCATGAATCTCGATACCAATACCCCTAGTTGAAAAGTAACTATAAAGTGTTGGAAGGCCAAGCTGCTAACATATACACAAAAAATATTTTTGTGACGTTCAAACTGAGCTAATCAGGATTAGGGATTGCTTAAATCAACGTTATGAAGATCAGCCAGATGGGTTTGTTAAGTTCCACATAAATGATTTCCAGCAGCCTGTACATCCTTATTCGAGGTAAACAATGGCGCTTTTTTTGGGTATTTTTATTTTGGCGTTTTCTGAATATGGCGTTTATTATATTTTTAAACATGTATTTTTTTTGCATGGAGTTTTTGTGTTTGTTGTTTGATGGTGTTTTATACAAACATTGTCTGCATAGAGTTTTATACATACATTGTTTTTGACGTTTTTCAGGTAATGTACCGTAAGTCTGATTGCACCAGCACTTACTCATGCAGGCATTTTGAGCAGTTTGGTTTGCTATGTAGACATATATTTTATGTTTTGAGAAGTTTGGATATTAGGGAATTTCCAAAACAGTACATTTTGAATAGATGGCGTAAAGAGGATTCGCTAAATTGCTCTTTCGATTAGTCAATTAGTCGTGAATTTATGACCGAGCTTGATCCCGATGTGCAAAGTATGATGCGAGAAATTATTTGTGCAACTTAGTATACTTTGAACCGTTTATCTGGTAATAAGGAAGAGCTATCCTTATACAAGGATCATGTTCAATCTTATATGAAGAAGATTCAAGATATGTAGATTGTTGTTCCTCCTTCTATTACTAGGGGTAGATTTGCGGAGATAACATGTCAATATCAAAACGAAAAGAATCCGATAAGAGTCACTGTTTGGTATAAGTTGAAAGGTTCTGGATCTCGCAAGCGTTTGAAATCCAAACAGGAGGAAGCAATCGAAAAAACAAAAACAAAAGGGAAGCCCAGGGTGAAAGAAAGTGTAAGAATTGAAAAGTTTACAGATACTACGCATCAACATGCCAGAAGTCCATAAATAAAAGAAAATCGACACGGTCTTCGAGAGAAAGTGAAGAGTAGTTTGGCGTTTTCTGTATTTTTTATTTTTTGCTTTTGGCGTTTTATTTTTATATACCGTTTTTTATTTTTTCCCACATTTTTCCACTTTTTATGCATAACATGTGATTTGGAAGTTATATAACAAACAATATAAGATGGGACACACACATAAACGCCAAAACAAGAATACCTTTCAGTAAATAAAAACACCTTAAACCTCTAATTAGGTGAGAATTAACTCAATAATATTTTACTGAATGAGATGGACAATATTGTTAATCCTTACTTAAGAAATGTTGTCCTACAATGTTGTCTACCCCATTCAGTGAAACGTTATTGAGAACAAAACTGAATCTCCAATAAACGACATTTGCAATCTGTGGTTTTTGAACTTTTTGGCGTTTATAAATTGAATGGTATTTAGTAAAATATGGTGTTTGTTTTTGGTGTGATCAATGGAAGGTCCTGAGACGTTGTTTTTATGAAATGTTTTTGGCGTGTAGTTTAGGCGGGAATTTATTATAAAAAATGTTAGTAATGAAGCTTCCATCGTTTCAGTTACTGTTTGTTCAACTTTATCTATTAAACACAAAGTTTGGCATTTTATATGAATGGCGTTTAGATAAAGATGATGTGTATGACTTGTAGTTTAAGGCGGGAATTTTAATGGCGTTTTACTCAAGAGTTTGGCGTTTTGTATAGAGCAGTATTAAGACCCTTTTACCCTCAATGAAACGCGTACACGTAATAAAATTGATGTTATTTACGAAAACACCACCGCGCCAATCTATTCCATAGATTGTTTTGATCCAACGGATGAGGGGCGTTCTTACCGTTTTCACACTTTCAGGCGTTTTCCCTAAATCCCGCCCCTATATATATATGTATGTATGTATACATATAATAAAGTAAATTATAGGGGGACACATGGCGCTCTATGAGGTGATCTCAACTATTTTTCCACGCCTAAATAAATAGATATAGATAATATTTGTTAATAAGATTTAAATAAAAAATATATTATTTTAATCGTCAAATTTTATCTTTTTATCTTTTACCCTAAATAAATAGATATAGATAATATGTGTTAATAAAATTCAAATAAAGAATATATCCTAAACAAATAGATATAGATAAAATTTGTTAATAAAATTCAAATTAAGAATATATTATTTTAATTTATGAATTTTATCTTTTACTATTTTTTTTCATTTATATTTATCTTGTCTTTACTTTATAATAGGGATTAGGGTTGTTCATGAGCCGAGCCAAGCTGAGCTAGGGCAAGCTCGAGCTCGGCTCGATTATAAACCGATCTGGCTCAGCTCAGCTTGTATTTGAAACCGAGCTGAAAATATAAGTTCGGGCTCAACTTGGTTTTAAACCGAGCTGGCACGGATTTGTTTGGTTTGGCTCGATTTTAAAAATAAAAATTAATACATAGCTCTTAAAATTAGTATTTTAAAATATTTTTCAATACTTCAAAAGAACATATTCAAAATAAGTTCAACATAATACATTACAAGCCAAAATCACGTTCAACAAAGCAAAATAAGTTTTATATTTCAAGTAAATACAATATTTGTTCGTTAGCACGTTAATCGACATTTAAATATGTTATAGATATCAAACTATAAGCATAAATACATGTAAATAATAATCACTTTTTGTAATATATTATATGTATATAAAAATAAAATATATTATAAGTAAAATAATTCGAGCTAAGCTGAACCGAGCTACCAAGCGAGCCAAACCGAGCCAATTTGGCTTGTCACGAGCCGAGCCGAGCTAGGCTCACTTTCTCACCGAGCCGAGCCGGCTCGGCTCACTTTCAATCTGAGCCATATCGAGCGAGCTTTTTCCGAGCTAAATCCGGGCGAGCTCCGAGCCGTAAAAATATAATAAAATAAGCATATGTAACTCATGGCTTTAACTAATGTTTTAGATTTTTAATGTAAAAATATAAATGAAAATACAAGTAATAAATTTATCTTTTTATCTTTTACTGTTTTGTTTTCCGTTTATATTTATCCATATTTTTTATTTTGTATATAAAATTAAATTTTTTCAACCCGTGCAATACACGGTTTTTTTTAAATATCATTTTTTATTATTTAGTATATGAAATTACATATATTCAAACCGTGCAAGACACATGATTTTTAAAGATGTAACTTTTTGATTTTTTGATATAAAAAATTTCATTTATTCAACTCGCACAATACACGTGATTCTTAAAGATATAACTTTCTTATTATTTAATATATAAAATTACATTTATTCAACCCATGTAATACACGAGTCTTTTTAAAGATATATTTTTGGGTAAATTATTTTTTGAGTCCCTGTGTTTTAGGGGTTTTACCACTTGACTTCAAATCAAAATTTTTAACACCCTGAGTCCCTCTAGCCACTTTTCTTAACCATTTGATTCCAAATGCCTAACACCATCCACCAAGTCTGTTAACTATTGTACATACAAAGTACAAGTCTTATATGCACATGAGTACAAGGAACAAGTCTTTAATGCATTAACTTTTAGAGAAAAATGCAATTTGCGTCCCTGTGGTATGTGTGAAACATCAACCCGAGCCCCTAAATTCATTTTTTGGTTTTTTGAGCCCTTGAGCTTATAAATTCATAACAGTTTGAGTCCCTCCATCACACTTCCGTCTGTTTGACTGTTTGAGCCAGGGGTAAGACCGTCTTTTGGATTTCTTTCCCTTCTAAAAACCCCAAAATTCATTATTAAGCCCTAATTTAGTCCCGCCAAAAACAGAGACAGTTGATTGTGCCAGAGACAAACTGCTAAAACCCCCCAAATCGATGGTGTTCATATGGCGAGTTCGTCCTCAAGGTGAATACTACAATCCGGAACATATATATGGTAAGTTTGTGTCTTTTACATTTGAGCTAATGTGTTCATATATATGGTATAGTCTGTTTTCGGTTTTTTGAGAATGAGTTTGATGTTTTCGGTTCATATCCAACTTGGTAGACTTGACGAAAGTTACAGACTCGATAACAAAATACTGTAACATACAACGTAAACAAGACAAGGTTACAGACACAAAAATGCACCAACAAACTCCCCCTTGTCTGTTACTTGGTCTTCGATCTTTGATTCTTCAGTGCTTTTCCGATCAGGTGCTTCCAGCATCGTGCTAAGTGCTGCTACATCGTTTTGGATCCCAGTCCCATCAAAACGAGTTTTCGAATTTCTTCGTGATGAAAACTCAAGGAGTGAGTGGGACATTCTTTCAAATGGTGTACTGGTTCAAGAAATTGTGGATCTTTACTGGCTGGTGCACTTCGGAACGTAGCTGATAGCCCCCTTTAGTGTAGCTCTTCGATTTTCCTTGAAATTCCAGAGCTTGCTAATTACATATCTGCCACTGGGGTTATATTCATTCATATGCACCAATCAGCTTATCTTTTAGCAATTGATCGGTCTGATCAATCACTTCCTTATGTGCACCGCACCATCTTCCAGGAGGTTGTCAAGTATTCTCGCCAATGTTTTCGTAGTTGGTGTTTTGCGTATCTTTACATCCGCAGCCATTCTGTACAATAAAAAATCCATAGTAAGACGCCTGATACAGTACTTTCATAATGCATATATGTATACATATATGAGGAACCCAATATGAGGAACCCAAAACACAGTTGATCTCATATCAAGAAAACACATTCAAATGACCAATATGAGGAACCTAAAACACATAGTCTTTAACCAACTTTATATGAGAAACAAAACAACAACCATACCCAGATTTCAACATGAACAACAGAGACTTAAGAAACCCTGTTTTAATCGATTGTATATTTTAAACATTTCAAACAAACTATAAAACAAAAACAATCTTAGATTAACGCCAAAAACCAAATACCCAGTCTTAATAAACAGAGAAAACCAAAAACATCACAAACAAACCTTCATAATAACCAAAACCCAAACCCCTGTTTTGATACCCGAGACAAAAACCCACAAGAATCAAACAATATTTTCACACAAAACCTATTGCATTCTTGCATATAAAAAACAAATACAGATAAGAAGTGTAAAAACATGAGTGGTGAAAATGAGATATCATCAAACATCATTAAACATCAAGTTACAGAGGGTTACACAAGCATCTAACAAGAACAGAGGGTAAACCATAGTGTCGATCATGTTTTAGGTATGTGATTTTACCTTGGATTGTTATAACAACAAATGAATCAACAAGTTTGGGTTGGTGAGGAGATTCAACGAAGATGATGATCGGTGTTGGGAGAAGAGATTTTCAGATATTTTTGAGAAGTGTGATACCAATAATGTACAAGGTCCTTCTTTTATACCTGGACCCCTCGACGAAGATTGATCTTCACAATAGATCAGGTTGGATCGATCGATTTGGGAATTAGGGTTCTAGGGTTCGTATGAGATCAGTTGTGTTATGAATTAGGGATTATATGTGTTTATCATTAAGGGTATAAAGGACATTTCACAATTGTCAAACAGTGAAACAGATGGAAGTGTGACGGAGGGACTCAAATTGTTATGAATTTATAAGCTCAGGGGCTCAAAAAAACCAAAAAAATGAATTTAGAGGCTCAGGTTGATGTTTCACACATACCACAGGGACGCAAATTGCATTTTTCTCTAACTTTTAATATATAACATATATAAAAATAACTTACCTACCTTTCTCCAACCACCACCACCACCGTCTCTCTCTCTACCTTTCTCCAGCCACCACCACCACCGTCTCTCTCTCTACCTTTCTCCAGCCACCACCCACAACCACCAACAACTGACCCAGGAACAAATAACATAACAAATTTCACTTATCCTCCTATTCAGTATCCCCTCACACACATAGATCTATAACTCTATCCTCTTATCAAATTCTTCTTCCCCAATTCCTCTCACAAAAAGCCCAAATTCCTCTCACATACCCATCTGCTCATTTAACCTAATCTATACTGACGTTTTTGTTGTTCGATAGCAGATCTGGAAGCCTTTAGGTGCGTACTGTCTTCATGATCGATCATTTCATCCACCTAGGGTTTAGAATTTAGGAAAGGGGATCGGAAAATTGGATACTTTAATTGATTGTTCAAGTTGCACCGTACAAACTATAGGTTTTGATTGTCATGAAAGAAGACAAATGTTATGTATTGGCGGTTGGAAGATGAGTTGTGGCTTTGAATAAGGGTGCAGAAATTGGAACCCTAGGTTGGGGTATAGTGGAGAACATCACACTGTCGGACATCTTCTTTTCATCCTAGGGTGGTGGTGGTATGGTGGTGCGACGGTGATGGTGGCCCCGTTAAGGTGGTGATGGTGGCAGCGTTAGGGTGGTGGCGGCGACGTTATGGTGATGGTGGCAGCGTTAGGGTGGTGGCGGCGACGTTATGGTGGTGGTGGCAGCGACGTTAGGATGGTGGTGGTGATGGTGGCGGCGTTAGGATGGTGGTGGTGATGCTGGTGTGGTGGTGGTGTGGTTGAGAGAGAAGGGAGAGAGAGATGCGGAAGAGAGATAGAGAATAATCAGTGTGTGTTGTGTGAGTGTGTATGAGATAGTTTATGTATTATTAACAATTATAATAATATGCATGGGCATTTTAGTATTTTAATGAAAAGCTAACAGAAAATTCAAACAGAGATAGAAATTTGGACTCAAATAGTTAATAAAAGTGGCTATAGGGACTCAGGGCATTAAACATTTTGATTTTAGACTCAAGTGGTTAAAACCACTAAAACATAGGGACTCAAAAAGTAATTTATCATATATTTTTATTATTATTTGTTATACAAAATTATATTTATTCAATCCTTGCAATACACGTGTTTTAAAGATATAACATCTTTATTATTTGGTATATAAAATTAGATTTATTCAGCATGTACAATACACGAGGGATTTTTTTAATGATATAACTTTTTTATTATTTAATATACAAAATTACACTTACAGTATAATACATAGGGTTTTTAAAGATATAACTTTATTATTATTATTATTATTATGTAAAATTACATTTATTCAAGTTGTACAATACACGTGGTTGTATAATAAAAGAAATAAAATGGGAGATTTTCAATAAGTAACACATACAAAGTAGTAAAAGTGAGTAAAACAGAATCAAAATAGTTGCATGTTTCTTTAGGGAATATTTGATTTCAATAATCCCAATTATTTGTTGTTGGCCGCCAACAGTCCCAACTTAAAGATAACCACTGGCACTCCCAACTATTAACATATTGGCCTCCAATGGACCCTGACTAGCAGAACCCTGACGTCGTTAATCTCCGGTCGTCAGAAAAAACGTTTTTGGCCGAAAAACTTCGTTTCGGTCGGAAAATTCAATCTTTTTGTTTCAAACCTCTTTGTAACCTTATTACTTACTTTAGGAACTTTTTTCTACTAAAAGCCCTAATTATTGAGGTTGCCGCAAATTCTTTCATCGTTAGAAAACTTCTTTTTGTCTGGAAAACTCGAGTTTTTTCGAAAAACTCAACATTTTCGTCTCAAACCTTTTTGTAACCTTAGATTGGACCTTTAGGAACCTTTTTTCCGGCTAAAAACATTTTTTCGGCGATCAGAGACTAACAACATTAGGTTTCTCTTAGTCAAGGTCTATTGGAAGCCAATATGTTAATAGTTGGGACAACCAGTGGTTATTTTTGAAATTGGAACTGTTAGCGGCGAACGACGAATAATTGAGATTATTAAAATCTAATATTCCTTTCTTTAATTCAACTTCCCCAAGTTTTGTTTGTGTGAATTTTGATGACTTTTTTTTTTCTTGAACAGTTAATTTTCCCCAAATACTTGCACATCCTAAGGATTGAACATTATCTCCCCATAAGAGATAATTTCTATTGACTACTAGACCAAAGTCTAAGTGGCTGATGACTTTGTTTTTTATTTTATAATTTTAGGATGTTTATCCCAAGAAATTCAATGTTATTAGAGGTTTGTCCTATTAAATTCAATGTTATTAATGACACCTTGTGAATTTATCATGTATGTTCAATCAAAACTATCAAGAGTAGATTGTAAATAATAAGTATTTACAAATAATTAATTATATCGTTTTCATTAATTAACCCGTGTAACACACGGGACCATAACCTAGTGTGTGTGTATACATTATTTTTAAATAGTATACCCATATCAACTATAAGAGAGACCCATTTACAAAACCATTAATTTAAGGTTTTGAAAGAGGCATATTTTTTCGAGGTCGAACATGGTTTATGTATGGTAACGGTGACATAATACTACATGGTTGAATTATGTACTACGCACACATGATCTTAATTAAGATTATAATCTTACAATTTTGACACTTAAATTTATTTTCAGGTTAGTTTGAAGGGAAATTAAACTAACGACCTTCTTTTTGTCTTGTCCACTCTATTCGTACAGATCATAAACAAATGAAAGCAGCACACCAGCACCAAACATCGACCACAACTATAAAGCCGCAACATAGCTTCTGAAGTTTCAACACAGCACATCAATCACAAGCTAAAAACTCTTCCCAGAGGTATAGATCTATATGGTCATAGTTAGATAAATTATATGTATTTAGATTTTGTTGCACGTAAACTAATAGCAATCCTTTTCGCAGGTTGTAACAATGGGGGCTGGTGGACGAATGAATGTTGCAGCCGACGACAAACCCATAGCCCACAAACGTGTACCGGTCTCAAAACCTCCGTTCGAGCTTAGTGATCTAAAAAAAGCAATACCACCACACTGTTGGGAACGTTCTCTTGTGCGCTCATTCGCAGCCGTTTTTCGTGATTTTATCATCATTGGTGCCTTATACTATCTTGCAGACACTTTCATTCCCATGCTTCCTAAACCCTTAGCATATGTAGCATGGCCTTTTTATTGGTTTTTCCAAGGTGCTTATCTTATGGGCTTGTGGGTCATCGGCCACGAATGCGGCCATCATGGATTTAGCGACTATCCATGGCTTAATGACACCATCGGGTTCATTGTTCACTCCTTGATCCTCACTCCGTACTTTGGCTTCAAATACAGCCACCGTACCCACCATGCCAACACCAACTCCATCGAATACGACGAGGTTTGGATCCCCAAACGCAAGTCAGATAAATTGTACTCCGAAATTCTCAACAACCCAACCGGCGCATTTCTTGTATTTGTGTTCAAGATCGTTCTTGGCTTTCCTTTGTACTTTGTGTTCAATCTTTATGGCAGGAAATACGAGAAGGGAATCACGAGCCACTTTTACCCGTATAGTCCTATCTTCAACGACAGCGAGCGCTTTCAGATTTTCCTCACCGATCTTGGAGTTTTCGCCACTTGTTATGCAGTTTATCGCGCTGCTGCAATCATGGGCACACAATGGGTGATTAACATCTATGGAATGCCTATTCTTTTCATGAGTGGTTTCTTCATCTTACTCACATATCTACACCACACCCACCCTGCTATCCCTCATTACGACTCAACCGAGTGGGACTGGCTTCGAGGGGCTTTAGCCACCGTCGACCGCAACTTTGGATTCTTGAACCATGCTTTCCATGATGTCACTCGAACCCACACTGTTCACCATCTTTTCCCAACAATTCCACATTACCATACTTTTGAGGCTAGGGAGGCAGTGAAGCCTATCTTGGGTGAATACTACAAGTACGACGATACACCTATTCTAGAGGCTGTTTGGAGGGAGACAAAGGACTGCATCTTTATCGAACCCGATGTAGTTGATGGAGAGAAAAAGGGTATCTACTGGTTTCACAAATAGGGAGTATGATATCGTTGCTTGTGTCTGTTGTCTTTTAATATATAATAATAAGTGCTGTAATATTGGGGTAGCGGTCTGTGGTATGTTTGTAAGTACCCAGTGTTTGATGTGCTTCTCTTGTTGTGTATCAATGTTTCTTGAATGGTAGTCAAAAGACTTCAAGAGTTCGATTAAAATGTTTGAATCAGCAATGGATATATCGTTATTATGTGAAGATATATATGTAGATAATGTGCATTAGTTGTTATGGCCCAAAATTATTAACCAAACAAACAAACAAAAATATTTTCCGTTTCATGTATGATTAATGTTAAGAGAAGTAAGGTAGTTCATAGTCGTTTCTATTCATTCGGTAAGGCAATAAACAAAAACAAATGAACGAGCATGCTCATGGGCATTTGTTAGTAAAACATGTTCATGCTAAAATAAAATGAGCACAAAAACACCAAAAGGATTGGAAAAATGAATAAAACACGGTAGTGGTTAATAATATTTCTTGTTTGTTGAATAATTGAAAAGCATATTTTATATATAAATCAAAGATTACACCATAAAACTAACAAATTAATAAAGCTTACCTATTGTTATATATCCTAAACTAGGTTAAAACCTGTGTAGTACACGAGGTTGGGTAACATGAAAAACTGAAATAAAAAGTTGTGACAAATAAATAAATATCGTAATTGCAAATTCTTTATTTATAATTACATATCGTATTTACAAACACAACTAAGAAATCTATAGATACAAATACAAATTACAAATCTCTAAAAATTTCTTTATATACAACATTCAGTGTCGTATTCGTAAGTTTACCATCTTTATCAACAATTACAAGTTTGAATCCATCTCTGCTTTTAACTCTGGACAAAGCGACGTAAAGCTGACCATGAGAAAAAACTGGTTGTCTGAGAAACAAACCTACTTTGGATAACGATTGACCTTGACTTTTATTTATCGTCATGCATGGAAAAGCATACAACAATAGGAAACTGTCTTCTTTTAAAATTAAATGAAATCTTCTTGTCTGATGGTGTTCAAGCAATTCTAGGAATGAAAGTACGATTGCCTATATTACTTCTAGATATTACTTCTGCTTATATAACACACGATCCTTAACATGAACACTTTTAGTCGAGTCCTATTACATAATCCATTTCTTTTATCAATGTTTCGTAATAAATAAAAACAACTTACTTGATAAGCCTTAAGTAACTGACCAACTGCTTCTTTTTTGTCATCTGTAACTATTGCATATAATTCATGCATAATCTTATGAAACAAAATGCTACTTTATGAAACAAAATGCTACTTTATGATACCAAGCTCTTCGAGATGGCACACGTGAAATGTTATTTTCAGTGACGAAATTCTCGTACCTAACTCTTCCAGATAGCACATGTGAAATGTCATTTTCGGAAGTCTCCCATTTAGACTACCTTCAATGGGTTTGTTTAAATATTGTGTGTAGTGGGTAGGTGATGAGGTGGAAATTAAGAAAGGTAAGGATATTTGTAGGATTGAAGATGAAATGAGGATTTTTAATGGTTTGTAAGGATATGATATGACGGTTGACGTGACAGCTAAGGGCGCGTAAGAATGCACGTAGCATTGGAGATAGTCTTAGCCTATAAATCCGGTAGGAAAATTAACTTCAAATCCACCCATATAACTTATAGTAAAATTTGTGCATTTAATTTGGTTTTCATGAACCTCATGACTTACATGTTATGATAAAAGATCAATACAAATCAAATTAACGTACAAAACGTACGAACTGAAGGTTTTGCTGAAAAAACGCGGTGGCATTTTCGTAATTATAAGTAATTATCAAAATTACTCTACAGATGATCTTTTAGAGTAATTTTGTAAAATGTTCTTGTACAATAATTTTGATCTTGTAGGGTAATTATCAACATTACTCTACAAGTATATCAAAATTACTCTGCATCAAAATTAATCTACAAGTTAATCAAAATTAATCTGTAAATTTATCAAACAGACCTGTCAGACCTTGTCTGTTGACTTATCCCAAAGCGCCCCGCTTTGGCCAAAGCGCGGCGCTTTGGGTGTGCAAAAAGACAAATGGCCAGTGGAGATGAGGGACCACCCCGCTTCAGGTTAAACGAGGGACCAAAGCGCCCCGCTTTGGCTATAGCGGGGCGCTTCGGTTCAAGTTTAAGGGCAAAGCGCCCCTCTTAGGTCAAAGCGGGGCGCTTTGAGCCTTTTTTAAATTTTTAAAAATTGTTTTTAATTCACAAATGCGTCGATAATAGTCTAAATTTTACGCTTTTTCCATTATACATCATTTTTTAATATATATGGACTATACTGCAAGTTCCGGATCAAATCGGTTACGTGTGATGTCTTATTCCATTATATCGTATCATTTTGGTTTGAAAGCACAAGTACTCCTATGAGTACTGTTATGTGTATCAGCCGCCTACCGTACATGTACATGACGTATTTTTTCATTAATTGTAGTATTATGATGTATATTGTCATTTTGGGTCGTACAAGTGCGTATTGAATCTGATTGGGTCGTGTCGGTGACATTCGGTTTTTAACGTGATGTAACGCATATATTGAACAAACACAAACGTGATTATTATTAAACACATTTAACATACATATTGAACATATGGGGTTACATTAAGGTCAGGGGGACGATACGTAAGCATTTCGTACGTGTTGATCTGATCCCTGTATAATGTATGCCAGGCTGCTGCGCGCTCTGTTCTGTTCGCTGTCCAGAGTAGGTTTGGGGGAGGCATTGGATAACATCCTCCAAGCTCTACATGTATGAAATGCCCATCGTCGACGAACACAACCGCAACCACCAGGTGAGGTTGCTTAGCTTCGTTTGGCCCGCCCAGCAGAGGGAAAATTGTATCGTTCCCATGAATGTCGAAGGTATGAACAATCACACCGTATCGTTGGGCAATAAGAAACCTCGTCTCAGGCATCGTCATGTAATTTTCGATACCTGCTCGTCCCACCCCCTTGAAATCGATCCGTCTAACCAGCGCATCATAATGTCCTATGTTTTCCGGATCGAAAAACTGCCTCCAAAGCGATTCGTTATTACGTAACTCCATTTTAAGTTGTTTTCGGATTATCAAATACGTATTTTGTTTCACTCCTAACCCAACAACAACCGATCGAAACCCACAATGACCATCTGGTTTCACGTCCTTTATTCTCACGATGTATGGATGGATCACTTTGGGAATCTGAGATGCGTAGTTGCGGATCGCTATATTCGTCTTAGGACCGAGCTTGATCATCGGGAAATCAGGGTGTAGGTTGAGCGGTTTGGTATTCTTTTGTCTTCTAGAATCTTGGGATGATACGTACGAGCTGTGACGGGGAAGATCGTCTGAGGCCTCGACCCAAGTTTCTTCCGACGGAATGTACGAGCTTTTTCTATCGGCTTCAACCTTCCTTTGCAGCTTGCTACACATTAATAAAACAAAATAGAAATCTTAATGCATAAACCACAAAAGCATAAGCAGATTATAAATGTAATAAAAGCTTACTTTCAATGTTTTTAAGGTTGTTTTTTAGCTCGCCTTTAACCAATCACTTTCACAAACAAGAAGTTCCACCATATCTTTTCATATTAAATATTAAGTTGGGCATATATATATATATATATATATATATATATATATATATACTAGGTTATTACCCGTGTGACACACGGATTGAACGCTAAAAATAGAAAACACATATAACTTTATATTCAAAACAGTTTAAATAAAATAAAGGCAAAAGTTTCCTTAAGAAATGATAAATAAACAAAAAAGACTACAAATTTCCAAAAATTTCTTTGTATACGGTAGCCGAATTCTATAACTTAGATCACAAGAGAATTTCTCAACATGTACTTGAAAATTAACTGTAAACCAATTATTAACAGTCTGTAAAAAATATATATATTGGATTTGAGAATGTATGTAAAACTAAGTTAACCAACACAGTTACACCAACCAACTGCAGATCACTTAAAAAACCTTATGACTAACTGAAGCAACTAACAAACAAATGGTTCAAAATTACTCAGCAGTGGATCAAGAACAGGAATACAACGAAGAAGCATTTGATTATTTAAGTCAATCATTAACATGAAACAACGTTATTATCTAGAGTGCTAATTTCTAATAACTGAAGATTCAACGTAATTATGAAGGTGGATCCGTGAAGTCACCTCTAAAGATGGCATCGACGGTGATCTTGTTGGCAGCCTCAGTGGTATGGACTCCATCCCAACTCGCATAGTTTTCGGGATCATCACAAGCTAATGCGGTCAGATTTTGACCGTTTATAAACTTGGTGTTCCCGCAAAACACTTGTGGATTAAAATTATAGCGACCACCTCCATTTCCGCAGCATGCTACTGTACCATACTTCAAACCAGCATTGAAGTAAAAATATATATATATATAAGAATCCATACCATGAAATTGTTCGAAACTTTAGCACCAATTTATGAAAGCAACGTTCAAAAGTACCAAGTTTTGTCATTTAAGGTATGCGTACTGACTACTAATGCTAGACCCAAGCTGACCTGACACAACTCATACTAAAATACTTATTTTGAAATGTTACCCAACCCGTTTGACTGTCCCATTTGTAGAGAAATGGTCGTACCATGAGACGTGGGATGTTGAAAAAGCTCCAGCAACGCTTTATGAGAATCAACGTAAATGACTTTGGCATCTGAGAGTTGATGCCCCGTTTGGTTAAGGGCGTCATGTAGCATATTGGTGTATTCAACTACAGCATTATTGTACGAGATCAAACACCCGAATTCATCAATATCCTTGTCGCCATGAGGTAGATAAAACGAATTATATATACATATTCTGAGTATACATATATCAGGTAGATAAAAAAATACATGGATTTTTAAAAAAATGAAAGTTACCTTTTTAAGCTGAGTAACCTCAACATTTTTTTTTGAAATCAGTTTGAACCAAGAAATCATCACGAAAAGAGTAAAATATGGAACCGGTTGATCGTTGCGAACCAGAGACAGAACCAGAAGCAGATTCTTTAAGAGATTTGCTGTTAAATAAGAAGGAAATTGAAAAATTAAAGTATTTTTTAAGGCTAGTCATGTTGTAGATAGATACTAATATCAAATATAAACAATACCTTGTCTGGAATTCTTGAATCTCATTAAAATCATGATTTATGAATACCTTTGTTACGGTATATGAATTTGAGACATACGGTTTATCTGGAAGATAAAAATCGTTAAGTAGTAAGTATTTATAAGAGATTTCTGATGCTAATTTAGAACTAATGTGGTATGGAATGCCACTTAATATTGAATGATTTGAAACTACGGGTGTTCATACCATCTAAACCGAACCAAGTCGTTCGGTTTTTGACAGTGTAAACCATATCGGCCATTTAACTTTTATTATTTTTATACTTCCTCGCTTTAGGAATACTTAGTTATGTATATGTATTATATGCATGAATCATCTTTTATCATTTTTAAATTTATAATACAATCTAATCTTTGAAAAATAAAAGAAAATGGCGCAAACCGTTGACCCGCCAAAGGAGTCCAAGCAGTCCGGCCGACACACCAACCGGCCGATTTGGTTTGTTATTCCCAAACCGTAGTTAGCGGTTCGGCTCATATTTTCCCCGAAACTGGCTGAACCGTAGCGTAAACACCCCTAAATTCGAATCTTACTTCACTTGGTGCAATTTAACCATATGATCAAAAACCAACTATAAACTAAAACTAATAAAACCTAACTGCATAATATATATGATCAAAGCGAAAAAAGAACAGACCTTCGGGCAATTGCTGATCAAATCCAACAGCAGATAACTTCATTTTCAGATCTTCAAACAACAAAAATGCTAGAAACCAACAAAGAACCTCAACAATATTCCTTAAAACTATCAAAAGGGACCACTTTTTTTCCTTCAAGATTAATGATTCTTGCTTCTTTTCAACAATCCACACAAAAGATAACCACTAGATTCTCAACCGAAACCGGTTATACTACAAAACAAAAATGATTTCCAGTTCATTCGATCTTGATCTTCCTAACCCACCCCCCCAACCAAAAAGTACCCACAAACACCTTCATCTAACAACAATCTTGAAATGTTGTTTTTTACACAAACCCACCACCAAATTCAGCAAAAGAATCACACCCACAAGCTCATTTAGCTACAAGAAGCACTTCAGATCTCAAACCCATAAAAAGCCCTAATCTTGCAAGCCTTTTATAATCTTGAAAGTTGAAACTTACATAAACACAAGTTTTAAAGAAAACCCAGATCTATTTCACCAAGATTTATGATTTCAAGTCAAAAAGCAAGCATCTTTGAAGCTAAAACAGTTAAAAGAACAATGGGTTTCTTTAACTGAAGCCCAAGATTTGCTAATACAAGCAGCTAGATACCATACAAGCAGCTACAACAGTTAAAAGAACAATGGGTTTCTTCAACAGGAACCCTAAAATCTGAGTAATAGATAAATAACAGATTCGTACCTTGGTGTCGACGATATTTAACTATCAGAACCGAAAAGCAATCGAAGATCAAGAAACCCTAGGTCAGAACGAATGAAGATCAATTAAATCAACAACTAAAAGGAAGATCGAATGTTAAAGAATGATAAAATCATCATGGTTAATCGAAATAATTGTTGATCTAACCTTGATCTGAAGATCTTTGAGGAGCCGAACCTTGATGTTGAAGATAGTTGAGAGCCGATTTAGAGATGGAGAACAGAAACTTATGATGGAAGAATAAAACCTAGGAGGCGGAGATGTATGAATGAAGATTAGAGAAGTCGGGTATATATCCGACCCAAAAACTTTCGGATCCCGCGTCCTAATGAAGTGTTTGGTTTATTGACACATAGGATTTTGCTGATGTGGCTAGTGTATATCTTTGCCAAGTGTCCACATGGGTTAGCTATTTATTAGAGGAGATAGATATAGTGTAAGTATATGGAGAAAACCAATTTTAGTGAGAAAACTTAGCAAACTAGAATATGTGGTCCACATTCACCCACATCACCTCATCCATACCCATCCTTTAAGGGTATTTTGGTCTTTTTGTTTCTTTC
This sequence comes from Helianthus tuberosus, assembly GCA_030545235.1. Classification (NCBI taxonomy): domain Eukaryota; kingdom Viridiplantae; phylum Streptophyta; class Magnoliopsida; order Asterales; family Asteraceae; genus Helianthus; species Helianthus tuberosus. Next base: position 41,180,658 of record CM060383.1, read on the forward strand.
TTTGAAGATTGTGCTTTGTACTTTTCACCAACCATCACATTTCCCCACATCCCCACTTGATTATACCCAACCCATCATCCATCACCTTTTGTACTTCTTATCATCTATCATATTTTTCAAAACTCCATTGTTATCTTCTTCAACCATTGAAATATGAAGATCGAAAATCGAAGCCATCCCTTCCAACCTTGAAATATGAAGATCGAAGCCACCATCAAAGCTCTGCCACCATCAAAGCTCTCAAAGATCGAAGATCAAAGCCACCATCCCTTCCAACCTTGAAATCTGAAGATCGAAGCCACCATTGAAGATCGAAGCCACCATCAAAGCTCTCAAAGAAAAGGAAGCTCGGTGTCATTTTAATCACATATTTGTTTCTGTTTTTTAGAGAGAGAAAGCTAATGTGTTGGAAGGAGAGATAACAATTTTCATGTTGTTCACCTAGACACCAAGAACACACGCATAAGTGTGTGAGAGAGAAACAGGTTTAAAGATCTTACTTTTGTTAATTTATGTAATTTGTTTAGATTTATATTTTGTATAACGTTTGGTAGATTTAAAATCAGAGCTAGTTTGTTTATTTTATTTTTTAAATCAAGATCTATAAGAAATTTTTGTATGTTGTATTTCTCTCTTCAAAGTGTATTGATTTTTTTATGAAGATTAAAGTTAAATTTCTAAATTGTTTGTCCAGCGATTTTGAGTTAATGATTGCTTTTAGTTGGATTTTTGTGTGTGTGTGGGGGGGGAGGGGGATGTGGGTGAGCTAGGTTTTTTTTAGGGTTTATGAATTGGATTTGGTTTAATTTGTTTTCTAGTTTTGTTTAAATTCAGCATCACCATTGATGGTAGATAATTAGTTTGAAAATCCATAATTTTTACGATGTATGTTTCAAATTTCTTTGTTTTTTAGTTGTTTTTTGAATAAATTCACTCCGATATTACATTTTCATTACCTTTAGAAAGTTCATAATTTAATCGGATATCGGTTTTGTTTTACAAATAGAAATTCGTGTTTTTTACTGGCATAATTTGTTACATATGTTACATTTCTATCAGCTACATTTATGCGAAGAGTATATTGATATTTTTTACGAAGATTAATGTTGACTTTCTAAATTGTTTGTACAGAGTATATTGTTATTTTTACGAAGATTAATGCTAAAATTTCTAAACTGTTTGTCATATATGTTGTAACACGTGTTACACTGCGGGTTACATATGTTGTATATAGGGTGTTACATGTGTTACACCCAGTATATGAGACCAGCTTATTGTTTTTTTAAGATTGGCTGTTAAATGTTAAAATGTATAAACTTCATAATTTATTCGGAATATCTCGTTTATTTTACAAATAAAAAGTCGTGTTTTTTTGGTGGGATAATTAGCTACATATGTAGTAACAACATTATGCAAGTTACTTATAGATACCCCAACCCTTTTTTGGACACAAAGGGGGGGGGGGGGGTGCACATATGTAACACATGTTTGTAACATGTGTTACACTAGAGAGGTAACACATGTATAGCCACGTTACACATGTTACATAGAAGATTAATAAGTTTTAACTATAGAATATTTAATATTGATGTACTTGTTTTGTTCATAGGTGGAAAGATGTTTTGTGTTCAAGATGAAGATGGTTATCAAGAAGCGAAACCCGCGGAAGGATTACAACGCATCATCAGGTTTTCGTGGTGACGATGGTGTTGTTGTGAAGGCAATTTTTAGAAGACCATTTTTAGAAGCATTACAACTATTGATATAAAATTTATTTTTATTTTCATTGTTAGTATGCCAATATTTGGATGAATACGGATGTTGTTGTGAAGGCAATTTTTTTTTGGATGCAACAACTATATGTAACATGTGTAAGATTGCTATACATGTGTTACATATATACCCATATTGTAACATATGTTATAAACATGTGTTACATATGTCAGCCCCTTTGGTGTCAATTTAAACTTAGCAAAATTACATATGTAACAACATTACATCATCCAAAATGTCATATCAATGAACAAACAAGTAATATATGTAACTATAAGTATATGAGACTAGTGTAACAAATTAAAGTGACAAACGATACACTTCATGTTACAAAAGTACCTAGACTTGTTATTAACAATGTTATTAGTAGATAAAAAAACTGCATTAACGTATATTTTTTACATTGAACCCAGCTTCTTGGTTATAAGCCTTACACATGGCAAGAAGTTCTTCCAGTGTGACGTATGATTTAACAATAATAGGATGATATTGCTCGTTGACATTCGGTGTCCACAATTTAGTGCCATTAGAATACTAGTAAATATGGTAACGTGGATATGTTCTATATCATCTGTGGACATAGGGACGGATGTTAGTATAAGTTTACGTGTGTTATGAACGTTGTAATACGTTTAGCACCCTAGGGTAACAAAAAAAGATCACACATGACACTTGTCGTGATGTTACACATGTTAATTGTGTGTGCACATGTAACATCTTCTCTACAATGTATGTAACATCCTTAAAAGTTGTGTTCCTACTCTGCTTTATATTTTGTAAGTACTTATAGGTAAACATGTTTTAAAGATACAACCTGTAAAATGTGTTACACCAAAATGTTACACAAGTGTTTCCAGTTTTACACATGTTACATCTTTTGTAACTCTGCTTTATACATTGCAAGTGTTTCCTGTTTCCAGTTTAAACATGTTTTAAAGATACAACCTGTAACATGTAAGTACTTATAGGTAAACATGTTTTAAAGATACAGTCGTATCACCTTACAAGTTATATGTTTTACTGACAAACGCCATTTCACACATGTTACACACTATAGAGTGAAACAACAGTATTGAACGTTGCTACACATTTCCCATTCAATCGTAACATGTGTAACCTTTTTGGGGGTATCAATGTTGTAGGTTTATACAGACTTAAATATATACAAATGATCCAAAAATGATCATACATGTGTTACCCTCTAGTGTAACATAAGTTACAAACATGTCTTACATATGTGCAGCCCTGATTTTTGGTAACAAAGGGGTTGAACATATGTAACACATGTTTGTAACATGTGTTACACTGGAGGGTAACTTATGTACAACGTCAAAGGTACCCACCACCTGCCCTTCATCGACTTCTTGTTCCCATTCTTCATCGGTTTCTCCATCTACCTTCTTTTGTTATTGTTCTGTTTCTTTATCGTTTTGCTTTCGCTTATTAGTCAGCCTACCCGTCATGGACCTGGTCATTCTCCTCACTCCTGCAAATACAACCGCCATAGTAAATACATAATAGCACAAGTAATATTTCCGGAGTTATTTGTAAAATAAACGAGATATTCCGAATAAATTATGAAGTTTATATATTTTAACATTTAACAGCCAATCTTAAAAAAAACATTTTAACATTTAAACTTACTATTACATTAAGTAAAAACCTTTTGTAACACGTAACAAACCTAACACGTGTTGCATTGGATGTATCTTCAAGCTGAAGATGAGATAATAAAAAGGAAAATGCACAACACTAAAAAAGTTGTAACACGTGTTACAACGGTTGTTTTAAGAACTTTCAAATAAACAAGTGTTGCAAAGTGGATGTTTTTAAATAACTGTTTAAATCAACGTAATAGAGATGTGTAAGTAGGTAATTTCCTTTTGTAACACGTGTTACATTGGATGTATCTTTACGTTGAAGATGGGATTATAACACGTGTTACAACGGTTGTTTTAAGAACTTTCAAATAAACAAGTGTTACACCGTGGATGTTTTAAAAAAACTGTTTTTCATCCATTTGTAATAGAGACGTGCAAGTAGGTAAAAACCTGTTGTAACACGTGTTACATATGTGCAGCCCCGATTTTTGGTAACAAAGAGGTTGAACATATGTAACACATGTTTGTAACATGTGTTACACTGGAGGGTAACTTCTGTACAACATCAAAGGTACCCTCCAGTGTAACACACGTTACAAACATGTGTTACATATGTGTAGCTCCTTTTTATGTTCAAGAAAGGGCTGGTTTTAACATAAGTAACACGTGTAACATTATTACAACATATGTAGCTAATTATGCCAGCAAGACATTTCAACTAACAACCCATTTAAAATAACATTTCAACCCATTTAAAAAGATATAGATTTGTAAACACATAATGTTTTGTTAGGTTTCTTCCCAGTCCCAGTCCTGCCCAAGAAATGAAAAACACAAATATTAGTAGTCAGCAAAAGAGTACTTGCTAAGATGAGGATACAACAATTACCATTCACCATTTCAATATCCACTCATATCAAAACAAAATGTGTAACACAATGTATGCACCATATATTGTCCAAAAGTGTAACATATGTTACAACATACAGGACAAACAGTTTAGAATCTAACTAGCAGAAATGTAGCTGGCAGAAATGTAACATACGTAACTAGTTATGCCTGCAAAAATTTGAAACATTTAACACTAATTATAAAAAAAGAACAACTTAACCAACAACATTTTGAAACCTTTACTGTAACAATTATGGATTTTCAAACTAATTATCTACCAATAATTGGGATGCCCAATTTAAACAAAAAACAGAAAACAAAATAAAGCAAATCCAATTTATAAAACCTAACACAAACCCAACCCATAAATTATTGGTCAACAAACTGAAAATATCAAAAAACTAAAAATGATTTTAACATCAAAACAAAAACCTGCAAAATACATGAACATTAACCCATTACTAGAACACTTTGAGCACACAAAAAGTTATTGACAACCTTTTTAACAAAAAAATCAAGTGTGTTCTTGCTATTAGTAGAACACTAACCGGATCTAGACCCGTCTGATGAACACGATGAAGATCTTCAAAAATGATTCTCTCACACACACTTGTGTGTGTGTGTTCTTGGCGTTCTAACAACTTTCTCTCTCTAAAAACCCATGAACCAAATGATTTCTGACCTGCTTCTCTCTCACACACTTGTGTGTGTTCTTGGTCTTGGTGTTCTAATAACTTTCTCTCTCTAGAAACACATGCAACCGAATGATTCAGGCCTGCTTCTTTCTCACACACTTGTGTGTGTGTTCTTGGTGTTCTTCATGAACACGAAGGGGTTTTAACAATAACGATTTTCTCACACACACTTGTGTGTGTTCTTGGTGATTGAAACATGAAGAAAGAGAGAGGATGAGAGAAGGGATGATGATGATGGTGAATGCACAGAAGTTTTTTTGAATTCTCAAAGAAAAGAAGAAAGAAGAAAGAGAAACAATGATGATGGTGATGGTGATGGTGACAACAATAAAGAAGAGAGAGAATGAGATAGGGCCTTTTTGACACAAATACCCTCCTGGCCCACTAATCAACATATGTTATGTATTAAATTTAAATCAATAAACATCAAATTTCCCTAACCCTTAGATGATCAAGATCAATGGTCACAATTGAGTTTCCTTAGTTTTCTCACTAAAAAATGGTTTCCTATATATCCTTGCCCTATATATATATATATATATATATATATATATATATATATTAATAAAAATAATTCGAGCGAAACCGAGCGATCGATGAGCGAGCGGGGCTTTGCTCATACTCGGATTGAATTTGAATCGAACCGATCCGAGCGGCTCATTTACAAACTGAGCAGGAATCGAACGAGCATTTTTCGAACATTTTTCGAGCGATCGTCGAGCAGTTTGGACAGCCCTACGATTAACTAAACCATTCAAATGCCCAAATATAAGCACGAACCTCTTAATAGATGTGAATTACAAAAACTTGACATGTTTACACAATTAGGAGCGAATTACAAGTTTTGTCCTTCATCTATATATCAGATTTTAAGCGGTGTACTTTGTCTTTAAAATTGATGAATTATGTACTTAATATATCAAAATGTTGAACGTTATGTGATTTACGGGTGAAGGGGTGCACCCCTCATGAGATGGGGGGAGGGGGGGATTTTCACCCACCTAATCATGATGTGCCATGTCAATTCCCCTCTCATACACCACTCTTGCACAAAATAAAAATAAAAGACATGATTGGTTGAAAGATAGTGGACCCCACCATTACCCTTTCTCCCACACCTTCCCCTCATGCGGCAAGTAGTCCCCGCTTAAGACCTCACCGCGCGGCAAAACCAGGGTTGGTGGCGGACTCCCCTCGCGGCAAACGAGTTCCCCGCATGCACCTCGCTTACCCTAATGCTAATTCAATTAAATTTTTTTGTTAAGTATGTAATATGTTTCGCATTGAGGGCATTTTTGCCATTTCATCTTTCAGGGACGATTGTGTTAATAAATTATATGTAAGAACTTTTCTAAACAAATAAAAATGTATATAAAACTTGTATCATTTTATCCTCCCCCCTCCCATCTCTCTCTCTGTGTGTCTCTTTCTCTCTCTCTCTCTCTGTTTGTCTGCAGACTTCAACCGCCCTCTTCAATTTGATTGGCCAGATCGGAAATTTTAAAACCCCACAACACATGCTCAAAACCACCACCAAACCCTCAACTCGCACAACCAAACTGCAATTTGAACTAGTTGATGGCATAACCAAACGACGGACCAGGTGACGACGGGCAATTTGAACCGTACGATACACCACCCTGAATCGACGATGACAGAATCTTCAGATACTTCCAGATCTGATTGTTTAGGTTTGGATATTTCATAGTAGGTGAAGACTTCGGATACTTCCGCTCGTTCTGAGAGAGAGAGAGAGAGAGATAGGGGTGGTGGTGGAGGAAGGAGGTTGTGGAAGAAGATAAGGAAACAAGAAAGATTTGATCTGAGTACTGTTTATTTAGGTGATTTGGGGTTGGGGATGATGCATGATTGGGGCATGGGACTCCAAATAGAGAAGTTTAGCTATGGCATAGAAGATTAGGGCATCCATCCGTCGATTATTTACACCTTTTATTTCCAAAATTATTTTTAGCAAATGAATCTTTAAATTGTGAAACATGCATTTTAGCTAAAAGTCATAGATATTCCTATAAACTGAATAACACAAGAGTTGGTCCACCCTTATCTGTTATCCACTCTGTTGTTTCGGGACACACATAAATCATTGGGGGACAAAATTTTCGTTTTTCATACTTTTTATTGATGATTGCACTCGCATGCATGGATCTATTTTTCAAAAACACAAATCTGAAGTTTTTGATAAATTTACTATGTTCTATATCATGGTACAAACACAATTTAAAACCAACATTCAAATTCTTCGATCAGACAATGGAGGAGAGGTTTAAAAATAATTCTATGAAACAATTCTGTCAAAATAAAGGAATTATTCACCAAACAACTTGCCCACACACCCCTGAGCAAAACGGTACCGTTGAAAGGAAAAATCGTATCCTTTTAGAAATAACTGGAGCACTCCTTATTGAATCTCGAGTCCCTAAGTATTTTTGGCCTCAAGCCATTGCTACCGCTACTTATTTAATCAATAGACTCCCTACCAAAGCTCTTGATCTAAAGACGCCTCTAAAAACTCTCTCTGATTTTACCAAACTTCCACCAACCCTCACTCTTCAACCATGGATTTTTGGATGTTCTGTGTTTGTCAACATTCCCAAAATTAATCGGGGTAAACTTGGCCCATATGTTGAAAAATGTATGTTCGTAGGCTATGGTATCGACCAAAAGGGATACCGGTGCTATAGCCCAAGATGGCAAAATATGTATAATACCCTAGACTGTAACTTCCTTGAAACCGAATACTACTATACCTCCCAACACAGTGGTCAGGGGGAGTCAGAATATGTTGACACACTAAGTTGACTTAAATGGGTTCCATCATCACAATAAGCCACTCACAATGTCTGAGATGAGTCACTTGCTTCCCACCAATCCGGTGAACCAACCATCAGTGCTACTAACCAAGATCCTCCCAGTCCAGTTACCATCGTAAGTAATTCTGACACACAAGATAATATTCAAAATGATGAGTCTCATATTGACACGTCTGACATATTTGACAATCATGAGATAGCTATAGAACAGACTGTGCAGGAAGAACACGGGGAACTGATACAAGAAGAACATGGTGTGACTACACAAGAAGAAACTACCAAAAGATATGTTTTACCTCCAAGAGTCAATAGAGGGGTTCCACCAAAATGCTACTCTCGAGAAAAGGAAACAAGTTCTTCTAGATATCCAATGGCGAACATCGCCAATGGCAACTTGTCTAGAGAAACCAAGGCCTTTGCTTCCTCCGTGTATGATGAACAAATTCCAAACTCTGTGGAACAAGCCTTGGAGTCAAAAAAATGGAAGGATGTTATGGAAACGGAAATGAAGGCACTTGTAAAGAATGGTACATGGGAAAAGTGTGTCCTTCCCCAAGGAAAGAAACTAGTGGGCTGTCGTTGGGTCTTTACGATCAAACACAAACCGGATGGAACCATTGAAAGATATAAAGCACGATTAGTGGCTAAGGGTTATAATCAAACGTACGGGATTGACTATTCAGAAACATTCTCCCCGTTAGCCAAAATTGATACAATCCGTATACTTTTCTCTATTGTTGCAAATGAAGGATGACCTTTTCATCAGTTTGATGTTAAGAATGTCTTCCTACATGGAGAATTAAAAGAAGAAGTGTACATGGAAGCTTCTCTCGGATTCACGGAAACATTCAGAAATAAGGAGGTATGTCGGTTGAAAAGGACGCTCTACGGGCTTAAGCAATCTCCTCGAGCCTAGTTTGGCCGATTTACCTTAGCGATGAAGGGATATGGCTTCCAACAAAGTAACTCCGATCATACATTATTCCTTAAGCGAAGAGATAAACTTGTAACTTGTTTGATTATATATGTTGATGACATGATTATAACAGGTAATGATGAGGAAGAAATGAAGAAGTTGAAGACAAACTTGTTCACAAAATGTGAGATAAAGGACTTGGGAAGACTTAAGTATTTTCTTGGAATAGAAGTACTAAGGTCTAAACAAGGGATCTTTATTTGTCAAAAGAAATACATTCTTGACCTCCTAGCTGAGACAGGAATGATCGATTGTAAGCCAGTCGACACCCCAATGATGGCTAACCAAAAACTTTATATGGAAAAAGAATCAGAATTGGCGGACAAAGAGAGATACCAACGTTTAGTTGGCAAACTAATATACCTCTTACACACTCATCCAAACATTGCATATGCAGTTGGGGTAGTCTGCCAGTTTATGCATCAACCTCAAGTAGCTCACATGGATGCAGTATGGAGGATCATAAGGTATCTCAAAGAAACCGTCGGCCATAGGGTTCTCTTTCAACCAAACAAACATCTTAAAATCCAAGCGTATATAGATGCAGACTGGGACGGAGACAAAGGCGACCGAAGATCAACATCAGGATATTTTACCTTGGTCGGTGGGAACCTAGTCACGTGGAGAAGTAAGAAACAAAAGGTTGTTGCCTTATCAAGGCCGAGGCATAATTTCGAGGGATTGCACGAGGTCTAGCAAAAGTTCTATGGATACGTAAGCTTTTAACTGAAATTGGTTTTCCCCAAAGTGAAGCCAGTAGGATCATGTGTGATAACGAAGCTGCAATACGAATTTCCGAAAACCCTGTTCAACACGATCGTACAAAGCATGTGGAAGTTGATCAACACTTCATCAAAGACAAACTCGAGATGGAGATTATAGAGCTTCCATTTGTTCGCTCAGAAGACCAATTAGCCGATATACTAACGAAAGCAGTTAACGGAAGAATCTTTAATCATTGTCTTCACAAGTTAAGTATCGGAGATCCTACTACTCAACTTGATGGGGAGTGTTAGAAGATAAAAAAAATATTAGGATTAGATTTACGAGGGTTGAGCAAGTTTAGGTCCGGACCGAAAATAAGCGAGAACCGAACCGAAAATATACCCAACCCGACCCGAACCCAAGTACCTAGGTATTTAGATCGGTTCCAATTTTTCATATAAAATCGGGTCGGGTCGGTTCTCGGTTCTATTCATGGTGAAGCCCGACTTGGATCTATGGACCGGAACCGACCCTATATTTAGGGTAGTGAATTGGTTCTGTATTTTATGTTTGATCGGTTCTCGGGTCGGGTCCGGTAATGGTCGGGTAGGGTCGGGTTTTTCCGTTTGCTCACCCCTAAGATATACATCATTTCCTTTCTCAAGAAGATTTTTGCCCGCTAACATATTGCCCATTATGGACCGTTGCTCTCAATCAAAGGATTTCCAGCTCTTTTATTGCCATATTCAACTTCCTCTATCATTTATTTATTTACTTTTTTTCTTTTGTAATACATCATCAACTTTTATCAAGCAATAAGAACGTCTCTGAATTCCAATAAAAAACACTTGCCTCATTCCTTGGCCTAAGTAATACTATTTAGAATGAGTTGGTTGAGTCAAGTCTGGTAATAAGAATGAGTAATTTTGAAACTCTGCAGATTGCCTCTGTGATGTTGTTTGGGAATTTTAGGCATGTTTATAAGGCTAGAGATTAGCCGCACCCCTGGACATGTAAGGAAGGAGTGTTCCACTGCTATTTTGACGAATTTTCCTTTCACTATAAAGAGGTGTTACCTCTTCCGAGCTTACCAGTGGAACCAAACCACTTTAAGAGTCTGTAATGTTTTCGAGACTCTCATTTTCAATCTAATTGTGTCGGGTTTGGGGATCCTTTGGGTTGGCTTGCTTTTGTTAAATTTGTAGGACCTTAAAAGTAAGTTGGTGGTTGTCGAGGGACTCAAAGACATTAACTCAAGACAAGATAGCTTTCAAACTGCAGACCTGGAATTCAAATTATGGCATGATGCTAGAAGAGATGGGAGCTATATGGAACCGAGTAAAGGAAAAAAGAACCAAAGTGGAAGATCTAATCATTCTTGGATAGTTGTGAGCTTGCTTTATATTCATGTATTTGGGGCCTGGAAAAGAAGCACAGGCCTATGATGATTGTAAAGTAATTAATTTGGATAGGCTTGGCCCATATGACATACATATAAAGACCCAAGACAAGCTATATAATAATATTTATGTGTTGGGAGGGTGTTGTTCATTGGAAGTTTAAGAGGCGAAATGGGCCTGGTCCGCAAGATCAGGCTCAACAACTGGGTCTGGGCGGGTTGTTTGAGATAATAGAATGTGGGATTTTATGCGGGATACTAAGAGGTGTTTTTGGTCTAGTAGTCATTTCTCCAACGGAAGTTATAAAAGATTGCAGGCCAAAAAATATTATCCTAATTGTAATCAACTTCGCATATAGATTACACTTGACTCAATTGTTTGTCAAGGATGTCAAGATTCGGGTACTTCAACTGATAACCTACTATACCCAAAATTACCTGAGCGTCTTTTGTACTTCAAATTGATAACTACTATATAACCTACTATCTGGTCTGCGTGTATAAACATGCTTAGTTTTATAAAGCGTGAGGCACACCGAGGAAATAGGGTCCCCGAAGCCGAGGCACGAGGCTACCGACAAAGGTGCACATATCATGTATGATGTATGTAAAGCACCGGCTATTTATCATTTACTCTAACGTATTAATGCTAATCCTTGAACACCCAAAACTTGCATAGTCCGACTTCTATGTACCCTTTATGTACTGCCTAAAAATTTATATGTACAACCTAAAGAAGTACAACATCTACAGTTCTACACATGTAGAAGAGTTGTTCCAAAGTAAGGTGACTTATGTAATTCTAGAGTCTGAGTCACGTACCTCATGTACGCTTGTCGTCTCTGTAGTCAGAAGCGGTGATCACCACGCCTGAGAGCGCTTCGCACATACGCACGATTTCTAAAACTAAGCAGACATGTGTTTGGACATTAGTTCGTATAAGTTCATAAATCTAACTCAATTAAACAACTTAAAACACAAAAAAAAAATAGATTAAATCTACAGTAATACCAAATATGACGTGTAACATATATATAAAATTATCAAGATAAAAGGTAAGTATGGATATCCTTACCTTTTGTTTGATGAAGATTCTACTTGATTTTCTTCAGCTTTGATGTCTTTATTCCTTTAAAAATCAAACAAAATATCTCATTATCATTAATTTCAGCAAATAAAATGGAAGGAATAGATAACCATCAATTTAGTTAGGTTTGAATAACCATTCATTGTCATCGTCCAAAGTAAATAGAACGAATAAAATTACAAACTAACTAAATCCGGATTGATACTAAGTTTCGAGGTGGAATCAACCCGTCATGGTTAGGTTCATTTACTACTAACATCAAATTAACTCAAGGCTTCACTATATTTCCCTACATAAATCCAGTTTGTGCATAACATACCATTTTGTCTGATTGCTTAGTCAACATCCAGCAAAAATCCCATTCTTAGGAGTTTGAATAAAGAGACGTGGAATTTTATGCGGGTTACTAAGAGGTGTTTTGGTCTAGTAGAGCCATTTCTCCAATGGAAGTTATAAAAGATTGAGGGCCAAAAAATATTATCCTACTTGTAATCAACTTCGCATATAGATTACACTTGACTCGATTGTTTGTCAAGGAGGTCAAGATTCCGGGTGGTTATTACACATTCAGAATCGGGAATGGCACCAAAGACTCTTATTGAATGAATGTAACTAAACGAAATAATTCTAATGATGCCATCTATTTGATGGGAGTTCACAAAGATCATGGGATTATCATTCCTTTAATTGCTACTTCTAATTGGTCTAAATTAATTTGGGTAAAAAAAATCATGGTGGAGGCCAAAGTTTCAAGTTTGGGAAGTTGTCATAAATGGATATATGGGTTTATAAAGGGTGTTTTTACTTGTGGGCTAGGATTTAAACAATGGACTTATTGGTTATATCAAGAGGAAGAAAAGTGGGCTTAAAAAGGGTGGGGTTGGGTTCGTGATAGTGGTGGGTGACAAGAAAGTATGCATTACATTCATGTACTTGTGTTGGGCTCTGCTAGTTTATGGGCCAACATTCCGTTATGGGCATGCATAAAACTAAAGATGCAGAGCAAGAAGCAAAGGGCCGACATAAAAGAAAGTGGGCATGGAGAGACCAAGAGCTAGAAGTTCATATGATTAGACACTATTTTATGCCTTTTATCTGGTATTATTGTGTGGATATTAAAACTGGTTATTGTATAGTTTTCTCTTGGGTTATAAGGGTGAAGGGAGTGGTACGGCAAAGGCTTCGGCAAAGCCGAATGCCGAGCGGCAACACCACCGCCTTCCAAGTTTACCGCGCGGCAAAGCCAAATGTTCGGTAATCAATTGTCGATCGGGAAAGAGGGGGGACAAGACTTGTTATGTTTTATGTGTGTGTGTATGTTTGACTTTAACATATATATATATATTTTTTTAAATGAAAAAAAAAGGTTTATCGGTTTCAAGTGTTTAACCAATGCCAACACTTTTCACCAAAGTTTAAACTTTTTCTCCTCTCTGACATGGCACTCTCTGATTGGTCCATTTTAAAGTTTACCACTTTCACCTGTTTAACCACTCCCTTCACCCTAAGGCTATGGGGTGTAAGGCGCCACCACCTGCCACACAAGCAAGTATAGCGCCCAACCACCACACCCCCGCCGCCATTGAAGGGGCGCCATTCATCGCCCGCCACCGCCATAGCGAGCTGCAACGCGGGTTCAGGTGGGGCCAGGACCAATGAAAGTTTTTTTTTTTTTTTTAATTTTGTTTAATAGGGGCTCCATCCACACCCTCCAAATTAAAGGGAGGCTCCATCGCTGACGGGGATCCTACATGGCACCTATAAAGCCCCATGGGGCTCCATCCACACCCCATAGCCTAAGGATTACATAAGTATGTGATTCCGGGTTTTTTGGCTTTGTGTTTCCTAGTCCAGGGGTTTGTCCTAGCCTAGCCATTTTGTTGTATTTTTTTATTTTATTTTACTAAAGTTTGCATGGTATCGTCCGGGTCCCCTTTCTTAAAAAAAACCCTCAAAAAATTAATACCCTAAAAACTAAGCCTCATAAAAGGTTTAACACAAATACCAACTGTTTGATAGAGTTTTCTTGTAAAGAAAAAGTTTTTTCATTATCCTCTCCTTTTATATATATATATAGGGTGGGGTTCGGCTACAAAGTCCATTTTTCCTACAAAGTGTACAAAGTCATAAAACAACACAATTTCAGCCATAAAACACACTCAAAACTCACAAACAACAGAGTGAAGATTACTAAAACACAATATTCAAACCCTAACAGTCCATAAAAACTTCAAACACATCATAACTATGAATATAAAACACAATATGATAATCAACATAAAACACACTAATTTTAGTCATTCGAAAATCAAAGGCTTATCATCCAAAACACAACACAAAACCCACAAATATGGCGTTTTAGTAATCTTCACTTTATTATTCGTGGGTTTTGAGTGTGTTTTATGGCTGAAATTATGGTGTTTTATGACTTTGTACACTTTGTAGGAAAAATGGACTTTGTAGCCAACTCCCACCCTATATATATATATATATATATATATATATAGGGAGCCGCTAGAATGAGAACCACCACGAGTTATGAGAACCACGAGAACCGCGCCCCGCGGGTGGCCGTCGGCGACGAAATTTTTTTTACACCTAGATCCGTATATTTTAGTGGGGGGTTTAAATTTTCGGTTCAAACGGCGCGCCCGAGGGGGTAGTTTTTTACGCCCAAAGTTTGGTAAAAAAAAAGAAAAATTAAAAAAATTAAAAAAACCCAAACTTTGGGCGTAAAAAACTACCCCCTCGGGCGCGCCGTTTGAACCGAAAATTTAAACCCCCCACTAAAATATACGGATCTAGGTGTAAAAAAAAATTCGTCGCCGACGGCCACCCGCGGGGCGCGGTTCTCGTGGTTCTCATAACTCGTGGTGGTTCTCATTCTAGCGATCCCCTATATATATATATATATATATATATATATATATATATATATATATATACACAGGGAATTGATCATGAGAAAACTAGTTTAAATGAGAAAACCAAAGTTTTCTCATTATCCTCTCCTTATATATATATATATATATATATATATATATATATATATATATATAGAGTCAGGATTAAGAGAGAACGGTGAAAAGTGTGATAGCGGTGAGAACGATTTTGGTGTTGACATGTGTCATTGATGCTAAATTACACTAAGGGGTAATATTGTCAAAAAACCCACTCACATGAACTGGGTGTTCAAATAAAACGCCATAAAAACACCCAATTCAGAAAAACGCCATGAAAAATACCCAGTTAAAAATGCCATAAAACACCCAGTTCAGAAAAACGCCATGAAAAAACTCAGTTGAAAACGCCATAAAACACTCAGTTCAGAAAAACGCCATGAAAATACCTAATTAAAACGCCATAAGAACATCTAGTTCTGAAAAACATTGTTAGAAATGTAGGCTTAGAAAACAAATGCAGTATGCAAGCAATGCAGAATAGAGCAGCAGCAAATGCTCTATTGTTTGAAGCAGATGCTCTATTGTTTGATGCGCTACTCAGATAATAGATGCGGTAGTACTAGATGCTCTAATAAATGCTCTAGTACTAGATGCTCTAACAGATGCTCTAATATGTGGCATGCGTTATTATGTGGGATGCGCTATTACGGAGTAAGTTTAGAAAAACGCCATGAAAATACTTAGCCTAAAACGCCTTAAAACACTCAGTTCAGAAAAATGTCATAAAACCCAGTTAATTTGTTTTCGAAAAGTATATCGATAGTATACTCGTTGGAAAGATAAAAAAAAACGCTGAGTTTTATGGTGTATTTTTTTTCGAAAAATAATCACGTATAAAAAAGTTATTGTCGTTTAAATATGATGGGGGAAAATGGCATGTGATTAGCATGTGCACATTTGATTGGATCTTCCTATTTTACCCCTCCTGGTAGTTCCGAGGACCCTATTATTTACAAAAATGCCACCGCATCAATCTAAGCCACAAACCACTAAGATCTTGTGGCTGAGAAGCGTTCTCACCGTTCTCACACTTTTAGACGTTCTCTCCTGATCCTGTTACTATATATATACATACATATATATACATATATATATATATATATACATATATATATATATATACATAGGGAGAAGATCATGCGAGAACCACCTCTTATTGCGAGAACCGCGAGAACCAATGTGAACACACCAAAAATGCCTAAAAATAGCTAAAAATCACACAAAATTTTTTTTTTTGATTTTTTTAATATTTTTTAGGTTAAAATCGCTACTTTTCGAACCAAAAAAAAAAAAAAAAAATTTTAAATTTTTTTTTTTTTAAATTTTTTTTTTTTTTTTTTGCTTCGAAAAGTAGCGATTTTAACCTAAAAAATATTAAAAAAATCAAAAAAAAATTTTTGGATTTTTTTTTGATTTTTTTAGATTTTTTTTAGATTTTTTTAGGTTTTTTGGGGGTTTAGTTTTTAGCATTTTAGCTTGGGGGGGTGGGGGGTTTTAGGTTTTTGGGGGGTGGGGGAGGGGGGTTTAGGCTTTTTTTTTGGGGGGGGGGGGTGGGGTTAGGTTTTTTTTAGGTTTTTTTAGGTTTTTTTTAGCTTGGGGGGGGGGGGGTTTAGGTTTTTTTTTTTGGGGGGGGGGGGGGTTAGGTTTCTTTTTTGGGGGGGGGGGGGTGGGGGGTTTAGGTTTTTGGGTGGGGGGGGGGGGGGTGGGGGTTAGGTTTTTTAGGGTTTTTTTAGCTATTTTAGGTTGTGTTCACATTGGTTCTCATGGTTCTCACAATAAGGGTGGTTCTCGCATGAGCCCCTCCCTATATACATATATATATATATATATATGTAGGGAATTGTTACTGAACGGTTTTCTATTCAACCCTAGTTCATATATATATATATATATAGGGAATGGATCATGAGAAAACTAGTTTAAATGAGAAAACCAAAGTTTTCACATTATCCTCTCCTTATATATATATATATATATATAGGGGATCGCTAGAATGGGAACCACCACGAGTTATGAGAACCACGAGAACCGCGCCCCGCGGGTGGCCGTCGGCGACGAAAATTTTTTTACACCTAGATCCATATATTTTAGCGGGGGGTTTAAATTTTCGTTTCAAACGGCGCGCCCGAAGGGGTAGTTTTTTACGCCCAAAGTTTGGGTTTTTTTAATTTTTCTTTTTTTTTTTACCAAACTTTGGGCGTAAAAAACTACCCCTTCGGGCGCGCCGTTTGAACCGAAAATTTAAACCCCCCGCTAAAATATACGGATCTAGGTGTAAAAAAAATTTCGTCGCCGACGGCCACCCGCGGGGCGCGGTTCTCGTGGTTCTCATAACTCGTGGTGGTTCTCATTCTAGCGGCTCCCTATATATATATATAGGGAAAGGTTAACATACAAAAGTCTTTATCCTACTTCACGTACGCGACACGCTCAACCATCAGATCTGGGCAATAATCACGCATGGGATGTGATAATCACGCATGGAGGTGATAATCACGCACGTTATAATGGTGAAAAAATTTATTACGCACGTTATAAATTCTGTCGCGTATGTTAATGTAGGTTAAGCCATTTTGTACATTATACTTTCTCTATCTCTCTCTCTCTCTATATATATATATATATATATGTATGTATGTATTTGATGTTCTACCTTTGTGCAGTCTCGCTCCACAGTTACAGCGGAAGGCTCCGCACCTGAGCCTCGTTAGACTCAGCAGAAGTGTAAGGTGTAAGTGAAGAGAATAGAAGAGATGAAGTCCGCCCCTTAGCCTAGGCTATATCCACAGCTGACGCAACTCCGTCTCACTACTACTTAATTAACTAATGGCTAAACTTTTTCATAACCTGAGCTTTCCTTAACCAGTTGACCTTACTTCGTAACCTTAGCCTCTCTTTCTTTATAGTTCGACTAGGTGACTTCGTAACCGAAACCTACTTTTTTTCTTACTGTGGCATAGGCCTTCGCCCCTCTTTTTTCCTTAGAAAGAGCGGGGCCTTACTTATTCAGGGGGTGGGGGAACCGTAGGAAGGGGGGACGAACCGCCGAATTTACATCTGAAATCGCCAACATAAACACAAACGAAATCTTTAATTTGTATAGAAAGAAAATGAACCACTTCTATTCTCGGAGCCCACGGAGCGGTATATGAAGAATGGCTTTTTGGTCCCTTTCATCCAGTGGTTAGGACATCGTCTTTTCATGTCGAAGACACAGGTTCGATTCCCGTAAGGGATAGGTACTCATTCCCGGCCGCTTTTAGTTAGTGTTCATTGCTGAGTGATCGCTCGCTATCTGGCTGGAAAAGGTGGTCCGGAAGCTTCCTCTCTCCCAGCAAGATGAGATCACCACTTCTCTCGGACTTCCTTTACTTCGTAACCTTAGCTTTAGATGTCCTTTCATAGATTCTCGAACCTCCGACAGACATAATATCCATGCATGCGTTCTTTCTCTCCTCCCCTTAGCCATAGAGTCATCTTTCCCCCTTTTCTTTTTATTTCTTTCTTTTTATTTTTAGGCATTGAACCCCGTCGCTCCGTGGGGTGCTGAGTGGTGTCCTCCCCTCCCTAATACCTAATACATAGTTCCGTCTATGGAGCCTAAAGCTTCAACCATGGCATAGCAGTAAGCAGTAAGTTGGCCTAGTCTCTCACCCAGCCTTCGCCTTCTTCAGTGGCCAAGTTGAAGCGTTCACCGGTTCTTCGGCCTACCACCTTGATCAAGGTTGAGCTTGTTTCATTGAAGCTAATGCTATGCTGCCCTTCCCTTGTTCAAGAGAAAGCGAGGACTTTCTTTTAGCTACCGGCCCAAACAAAAGAGATTAGCCTCTTGATCGATCGATTGATTGGATCGAAGTACGAAGGGCTTGATTGAAGTGTGAGATCAGCCCAAAACTAAGGCCGAGCAACTAGCTGCTGCAGGATTGGACGTCTATCTATCTCACCACGCTCCCCTACTCCTATATATATATATAGGGTAAGGTTCATGCGAGAACCACCTTTATTGCGAGAACCGCGAGAACCAATGTGAACACAAAATAAATCTAAAAAAAATCAAAAAAGCACTTAAATTTTGTTTTTACTATTTTAAAAAAAAATCGCTATATTTCGTTTCCATAAAAAAAAACTTTTTTTTTTCGAGTAACAGTTATCCATGCACATGTACATATGTATCATTACTTCGACAAATTCGGTAATACGTTATCAGGAATAGACAATTGCACTTTAATTTACAATACCATTTGTAATACACTACTTTTTACATTACCAATATTCAAAATGCACATGTGCATCATTAGGTATAACTATGATATAACGTGTTTTGGTACAAAAAATTTGTGATTTTGAATGGAGAAGTAGGCCCATATATATGTTTTTTGGTTAGTTATATCTAGTGGTTGATGGTTTGGTTATAGTTGTCAATTTATGATGTAATATGTTGATTGGATGGTATAAATGGTGCTTACATCCATGTAATAAAGTGAAAATATTGTTAATGGTATTGTATTATGGATGGTAGGAACTAATGGTATTGTATTATGGATGGTATGAGGTAATGGTAGTGTATTATGGATGGTATGATAGATGAAAGGGAAAGTGTATTCAAAGTAGTGTACCAAAACACCTTATTTTATGTTGATACATATAAATGCACATATGCATTTCTAATATTGGTAATGTAAAAAGTAGTGTATTACATATGGTAGTGTAAATGAAATTGCAATTGTCTAATATATGTAATGAATTACGGAATTTGTCAAAGAAATGACAAAAATGCACATGTGTATGCTTGTGTATTATGGATGGAATGATAGATGAAAGAGAAAGTAGTGTACCAAAACACCTTATTTCATGTTGATACATATAGATGCACATGTGCATTTCTAATATTGTTAACGTAAAAAATAGTGTATTACACGTGGTAGTGTAAATGAAAGTGCAATTGACTAATATTTGTAATGAATTACGGAATTTGACAAAGAAATGATACATATGCACGGATAACTGTTACTCGATTTTTTTTATTTTTTATTAACAAAATATAGCGATTTTTCTAAAAAAATAGTAAAAAATTAAACAAAAATTTTTTTGGGTGTTTTTTAGATTTTTTTTAGGAATTACTGTTTGTGTTCACACTGGTTCTCGCGGTTCTCGCAATAAAGGGTGGTTCCTAACGGATCTTTGTCCTATATATATATATGGAGTCGCTAAAATGAAAACCACCTCCAGTTGTAAGAACCGTGAGAACCACTCTCCACTAATCATATTCAGCCAACCAAAAGGGTATTTAGGTAATTTACTTTATATATCACTTTCAATGTCAATCTGTCTTGTCTATTTATTAAAGTCATTTCATATCACTCTCTCTTCATTTTCATTTTTTGTAACACTCAAGCATCTCTCTCTTTTATCCTCTGATGAAGATGAAGATCATCATCTCCATCATCTTCAGGGTTATGAACACAACCATCATCATCGTCAGCTTATGAACACCACCGGCATCATCTCCTGCATCTTCATGGCCGTCACCCACACCCCCCGCCTGGAACTCTCCCTACCTTTCTCACACTCAGAACCCACTCTCCCTCCAACACACTATGTCTCTCTCATGTCCGATTTTACAGTTGATCGGAGTCGGTTATCGGCGAATACCGGCGCTCCGGTGTCGCTTTTTTACCGTCACCACACAAAATTTGTAGTGTATGAAACTTGCAAATTAGGAACTCATTCACCACAAAATTTTGGGAACCAAACGGCAAAGGATTCGGGAAAATGGTCTTCTTCTAGTTTTGTTTTACTTGACTTCTCTCAATCGAAGAAGATCGAAAGTGATAGTGCTTCTATAGTGGGATCAATTAGTGATTATTTTCTTTCTTTGACTTAACAAGTTTCTTGAAGTCACTCTCGAAGGTCTTGAAAGCATTAAAACTCGGTTCCTGTTTTGCCCCGAATTCAAAAGAAGGGAATAGCACTCCTTGTATAGTAAGTTGTGTGTTATTCAATGTTCTTTTTTTTGTTAAATAACTGATTACCATTTTTAATTATTGTTGGGGTATATTAATCAGGTAACATATGTGGTGTGCCGTTTCCCGAGCCAGTGGTGCCCCGTGGCGCCGATGGTGCCCGAATTGGGGGTTGAGTTGTGTTCTTGATTCTGATGGGTATTTTTGATATGTTTTTAGGGGTTTGAATTGGGTTCTTTGATTTCTATTTTTTTATTTGTATTCGTGGCTTTTGATCCGTTAGATTGGGCGGCGATGATGGAAAAAACGTAGATTTTTTATGACGATGGCGCGGCAAAGACGGCGGAGGGTAGGTTTTTTGAACCTGCAACCCCACTTTTGCAGCCTTTTGATTATCGGATAATCTGAGCCAAACCCCGTTTTTTGTGAGATACACTTTGTTTTGATGTTGTTGGTTTTTTATTTTTGCCCCCTAGTCGATGATGATAACAATATATCTGAGACACCTCCAGAGTTTTGCGTTTTCTGGGTGCGTTTGTTTTTCCGTAAAAAAGTTTTTTGTAAAAAAAGGTTAACGTAAAAAAAGTTTTTGTAAAAAAAAAAACGTTAAACGTAAAACTTAAATAGTTTTACGTAAAATGTTAAAGGTTTACGTAACACGTAAAAAGTTTTACGTAAGCTGTAAAACGTAAAAAGTTTTACGTAAAACGCAAAAAGTTTTACATGAGCCGGAAAACGTAAAAAGTTTTACGTAAAACGTAGAAAGTTTTA
The DNA here is from genome assembly GCA_030545235.1 of Helianthus tuberosus. Lineage (NCBI taxonomy): Eukaryota > Viridiplantae > Streptophyta > Magnoliopsida > Asterales > Asteraceae > Helianthus > Helianthus tuberosus. Next base: position 41,202,313 of record CM060383.1, read on the forward strand.
CGTAAAACGTAAAATGTTTTACGTAAAACGTTAAAACGTAAAAAATTTACGTAAAACGTAAAAGGTTTTAACGTAAAACGTAAAAAGTGAAAAAATCGGTGCATTAAAAAACGTGTAAAAAACGACGCGTTAAAAAACGACGCTTGAAAAAACCCGGTGTAAAAACGACGCGCGAAAAAACCCTGCGTGCAAAAACGAGACGTAAAAACGGCGCAAAAAAGGCGCGTAAAAACGGGACGCTAAAACGGCGCGTAAAAACGGGACGTAAAAATGGGGCGTAAAAACGACTTGTAAAAACGTGACGTAAAAAACGGCGCGACAAAAAACGGTGCGTAAAAACGGGCATAAAAACGGCACTTAAAAACCCGGTCGCAAAAAACGGCGTTAAAAAACGAAGCGTAAAACAGGTCGTAAAAAACGCGCATAAAAAACGGGTCGTAAAAAAACGCGGGTAATTTTTTTTTATAAAAAAATCTGATTTCAAAATATTGTTTAATAAAGAAATCTGATTTAGAAAAAAAATAATTAATGTAATAGGGCAAAATTGTAATAAAAAACAATAAACTTAATAAGGCAAAAAAAACAAAATTACTTAAATACCCTTTTAGATTAAAATATTAAATACATAATAAAACAAAAAGAATTTAATATTACTTTTAATTTCATCCATCCATTTTTAAGATCTAATTTCCAGAAAGTGGGTCCCGCGGTTCTTACAACTGGAGGTGGTTTTCATTTTAGCGGTCCCCTATATATATATATATATATATATATATATATATAGGTAGAGGGGGTAGGGATATGGTAAAAAGTGTCTAAAATGTGAGAAGGGTAAGAAGTGTTTTAAACCATTGGATATTTGATCTAATGGTTGAGATCAATAGGGTATAAAATGTAAATTGTGTTTTAATTAGAAGGACCTTATGTAAAATTAAAGGGCAATAGTGTCTTTTCCAAAGTTTCAAATATGGTACTGTTTTGGTCAAAAAATCTGGTGAGGAAATTGCAACCAAACTCTCTGTTATGGGGTATGATGCTTGAAATGTATAACAATGACAAGGATCACTTCAATGGAAATTGCACAAACAACACAAGGATTTATACGGGGAAAAAACCCTTGATCAAGAGTTGATCTCCGGCACAAAAAACCCCGGGTGATGGAAACTACCGATCACCAAGCTCAAATAAATGAATAAATGTTTACAACATCGGATAGTAACGAGCTAGGTACAAGGATCACTAGAATGTAACGTGTAAAAGGTGTATGAAATTGCTAAGTGTTTGAACGAGAGCTGGTATGAGCGTTTGTACGAGTGTGTGTGTAAATCAGAAATGACTCAGTGTCACTAACTAGCTCGTTACCCCTTTTAAAATACAAGTTAACTACAATAACAAACTTTCCGACTTTCGTGCCATGCCTCCACGTTCTCCACAACGTCTATTTTTGGTCAAGCACGTGCGGGATAGTCTGGGAATATTCTCCAGGAATGTCGCCAAGACCAAGTCAAGCTTGTTACTCCTGCAAAGTAACACAAAACACAAATAAACAATCGTCAGTACGAGGATCCTTAAAGTGATCCATGATCCTGATCCTGAAGCTCTTCTGAGGATCACTATCTGCCACAGAAGTAAGGATCATTAATTAGGATAACGAATAAGGATCACTAATTGTTAGAAAATCCTCCCCTAACAATTGCCCCCAAAATATAAGGAGTAATTTGTAAAATAAGCGAGTTATATTTTCTTGATCTTATCCGCAACCAACTAACGGATATATAGCCGTTAAAATAGAACTAGCCGTTGCGATCATGACGTCACGGAAGTGACAATCCTGCAGAATCATAATTATAAATAGAGATATAGATAGGATCAATATGCATTCAAATTCGAAAGAAACTCCCTTTATATTCTCAGTCGAAGATCAATCAGGTATCTCTTTCTTCTCTTTTTCCCTTTCTTACTCTGTTTTTCTTTCTTTACCACCATCGCTCTAAGAATGATGCTCCGAAGCTCACCGGGCAAGGATCACAAGAAGGATAGCCCTTTGAAGAGTCAAAAAATCATCAAAGACTCAGCGAATGAGAGGTGTTGTTTTAACGATGCACAAGTAGACAAAATCCGTCACTGTTTTCCGGCGAGTGCCTTCTTCAAACCCTTTGATCCCACTGTTCTTAGCGACTATGTTTCTGAAACATGGGTTGCCTTTCCAGCTACTCCATTCACTATAGGTGTTAGGGGAGGATTTTCTAACAATTAGTGATCCTTATTCGTTATCCTAATTAGTGATCCTTACTTCTGTAACCGGTGGTGATCCTCAGAAGAGCTCCAGGATCAGGATCATGGATCACTTTAAGGATCCTCGTACTGACGGTTGTTTGTTTATGTTTTGTACTATCTCGCAGGTATAACAAGCTTGACCAAGTCTTGGCGACATTCCTGGAGAATATTCCCAAACTATTCTGCACGTGCTTGACCAAAAATAGACGTTGTGGAGAACGTGGAGGCTTGGCACGAAAGTCGGATAGTTAGTTTAGGTGGTTATTTCTATTTTAAAAAGGGAGTAACGAGCTAGTAGAAAACACTTAGTCATTTTTTTAGTTACACACACTCGTACAAACGCTCATACAAGCTCTCGTTCAAACACTTAGCAATTTCATACACTTTTTACACATTTCACGATAGTGATCCTTATACCTAGCTCGTTACTATCCGAAGTTGTAAACATTTATTCATTTATTTGAGCTTGGTGATCGGTAGTTTCCATCACCCGGGGTTTTTTGTGCCGGAGATCAACTCTTGATCAAAGGCTTTTTCCCCGTACAAATCCTTGTGTTGTTTGTGCAATTTACATTGAAGTGATCCTCATCGCTGTTACATATTTTAAGCATCATTCCCCATAACAAAGAGTTTGGTTGCATTATCCTCGTCTGATTTTTGACCAAAACAGTTTGGCGCCCACCGTGGGGCAATTGGTGCTTCGTCCTTAGAAAAATACGCATTTCCGTGCTCATTTCGGTTCACTACAACCAAGCAAATGGCTTCCTCAGCGAAGAATACTTCAAATTTGATGCCCTCGTTCACTTCTTCTCAAGGCGTTTCTCCTTTGCCTCCACCACCTTCTGGATCCCAGAAGAATACTGAGAATGCCTCGAAGAAACCAACTCCCATTTTCTCAAAACCACCTACTTCTTCTGTTTCAACTAATCCTACTACTAATGATCTCTATGCCTTGATTTTGCAGATGAGGAATCATGCACAAGAGCAGGATAAGACCAACGAAAGGATCCTCCGGGAGATTGACGAAATTAAGAAACAGAAGAAAACAGCAGAGGATCGTTCCCCACTGATGCCCAGATCTTTGAATTTTGATACTCCGGTGATTACTTCTCAGCCATCAGTGGTTCCAGACATTCAATATGTGGGTGGACCAAAAGGAGTGCACTACGGAACAACAACAATGACCCAGGCATCAGGTTCATATTTCCAGCCAGCGGGATCCTATCCTCAGCATATGGGATCCCTCACGAGTTCAGGAGGATATTCAGGAATGCAGCAGGTTCAAGGATCCTCCTTCGTTCCAGGATCATCCCAGGTTCAAGGATCCTCCTTTCTTCCAGGATCATCTCAGGTTCAAGGATCCTCCTTCGTTCCAGGATCATCCCAGGTTCAAGGATCCTCCTTTGTTCCAGGATCGTCCCAGTTTCAGGGATCCTTCCAGATGCCAGGATCCTTGAGGAGTTTGCAAACAGGAGGTTCAGATGTCCATCAGGGAGATTTTATTCCAATGCAGACTGTAGGTCCCTATCCCGTATGGATCTTAACAAAACTGACAATCTACCAAGGGTGCGGAATCCCCTTGATAAACCTATCAAACAGAAACAAGAACACAAGACGATTTACCAACCGATCTTCTATGATTATCCAACGAAAACGTTTACAATCACTCAAGATCTTCACGAACTCACAGCCAATAATCTGTGTATTCGAACTCTCTCTCAATTGCCTAAAAGTCTCCAAAAGTCTAACCCTAAAACTCTAGGTAAAGGTTGTTTATATACACACAACCATACAATTCGAACTGGGCCAAGCCCATACGAATTCTGTTTACAATTGGGCTAAACTAAATGGACTTTAACTTGATACAAACTTGGACTAGATTGGGCTTCAACAAACTCGAATTCTATTCAGTCTTCATAAGTCTTCGCGGCCCAAACTCGTTTAATATCCAAAGACCAATCCAACACTGTTGTCACATAACATGCACCAACAAACTCCCCCTTGACAATAGCTTGCAAAGGAAACTTTAGTCTTCAGAATCTCACAGTCTTTTGGTCTTTGGATAGCGTCAGCTTCAACATGAATTCTGTCAGCAACAGACTCCCCCTAAGCTGATGTATCCAATCACCAAATCTTCCAAGTTGTATTCAGCATTCGCAATAAGTCTTCACAGCATCCATTCTGCATTGTAGAAGGAGGATTCTACCAAGAAGCAACAAACTCCTCATCTCTTCAAAGCAACTTCTCATCAACAAACTGCTTCAATCTGTATACTATAAAACCAACATCTCGAGAAACCATAAGAATTTTTCAACATAGTTAAGGAATTATTATTATTCAAGAGATAGTTAAACTGTATAACAGATTAAGCATTTTCAAATTAAGCACCAACACGCAACAATTTTTAATCAAACACCTTATAACCTGCATCATTTCAAAATTTTGAACCCACTTACTAACACCGTCTCCCCCTATCAGTAACAACTCCTCCACGAATAACAGTTTTCCGTACATTAAGAATTTTAAACAGAAAAAGACACTATTTTTGTATTTTTGTATTTTTCTGGAAGCAAATAAATACGAAAAGCAATAAACACTCTATTTTTGTGAGAATCACCGGTAATAAGATCATATCAGCACAATCAAACTGTTTCACACTATTAGATAATTCTTTATTTAATTTTTCGTGAAAAGCAGTTCAAGACGATTACCAGTATGTTTGTCCACTTAAACAAAATGCATGAACATTTCAAGTACCATTACCATATGATACGTTAAGGTAATTTTATTTCTGATATACTAGTGTGTCCCACTTCAGGATATACCCCCACGATCAAGGTATGCACAAAGATTCATCGTAGTAGGTGAGTATACTGATGTCATCCTTTAAGATATCCCGACAGTGTCTAGGTCTGCATATAATCTGTTTTATCATGTTTTGATTGCTTAACAATGAACACCCAAACAAATACTAATCATAATCCTGGAAATATCAACAACACACTCTATCATGCAAGTATCTTCCCTACCACATATTTCACAAGTCCAATCCAGATTTCTTTGGAAACGAGGAACTTGTGGAGTTCCTTTTTCAGCCATTTTTACACCACCAGCAACACCAGGTTGTTGCTTTGGAGCAGATTTCTTTGGAGAACTTGAGACTTTCTCCTCATTATTGCCTTTCTTCTCTGGTGATTTCCCTCTTTGTTTCTCACTAACTTGTGCTTCAACCTTTTTGTTAGGACAACAGCTAGCTACATGTCCCTTGGTGTGACATTTGAAGCACGATCTCTTATTCGAAGACTTCTTAGCTGAAGCCTTTGAACTCGATTCTGGTTTAGATGATGATGCCTTAGAAGGATTTGGTTCAGTTTGCTTAGTTTCAAGATTTTCTATGTTTTTGTTTTTAGCAAACTCTACATTTGATTCATTTTCTATAACAGCTGTTTCGTTTTTCATATCACTTCCTTGAACAAAATTAACCTTTTTAACAAAAGTTGGATTTTTATTCGTAGGATTTGAATTTTTCTTTTTCAAAACAGGTTTGCTGTTATTGACCTTCTTAGCATCATTATCTTCAAACACATCACCTTGACTAGATGTGAAACTACTTGGTGATGTCGACATAAAGTCTGTGAACTCATCTTCATCAGGTAAGAAAGAATAGTCATGACTAAGAGGAGGTGGAACTTCATTGAAGCCCTTGAATCCCACACTTGTCTTGTCATTACTCTTCTTCAACCCACCCATCATGTGTTTCATAACAAAAGTAGAATCCTTGAATTGACCTAATTTCTTTTCGAGTTCAACAATTTTGAGTTGTGCATCTGACAACTCTTTGCATTTTTCAGAAATTTCTTTTGTTTTCTCAGCCATCATGTCATGAGCTAAGTCTATGACTTGAAGTTTTTCGTTTAGTTTACAGGTTAACACTTCAATTTCAGCTTCATAGCCTTTTATCTTTTTCAAATATGATGACTCATTTCTTTTTGCAAAGAAATTTGATTCTTTTACGTTAGATATTTCGCTCACCAGACTTTTGTTTTGAGTTGACAACCTGTCAACTTCACCCTGTAATTCACGACACTTTAAGCAAACAGAAGTAGCAGAGTTACTTACCTCTCCAGTCGATTTGTCTGAGTTGTCCATAAGAGCAGCAAGTTGAGCTTCCATTCTTTTGATGATTTCATCTTTCTCATCTGCTTCCTTTTCATCATCCAATTCATGCTCAGACTTTGGCTTTCCTTTTTCAGCATCTGTTGTCTGATCAGCCTTATCTACCTCTGCTTCACTTTTCTTCTCAACTTCAGCATTCATGTTAGCTTCAGCTTCATCAACGGGAACAATCTATGCCATAAATGCTTGAGTGACATTCTCATCATTTTCCAAGTGAATACTCCAGTCATATGAACCTTCTCGTGCGGTAGAGATCATCGCTCTTGAGTTAGAGTTGTTTGATGAATTTCTATTGTTTGAACTCTGACTTGAGGTTTCATTCTTTTGTTTCTGACATTCCCTAGCAAAATGACCATAACTTTGACAGTTAAAGCACCTCACTTTGGTCTTGTCAAAACCAACAGTTTTCCCTACAAATTTCCTTCCAGTTCTATTCATGAACCTCTTCACCCTTCTAGTAATCATGGCCATTTGCCATTGCAAATCCATATCTTCAAGATCATCAGGGTCAATCTGATCGTAATCTTCATCTAAAACAGCAGGATCAGATATCTTCCCCTGAATGTAGTTCTCGTAAGAAGCAACAAATGAAGCAAGTAGAGCAAGATGCTCTTCAGCAGACTTCACACTCATTGGCATTGACTTTGAACTACTACTTTGCTTAGCAGTTGATGTTCTCTTAGCTCCAGTTGATCCTCCTGAGGCAGCTACAAAACATACATCACCATCCTCATTTACTGTGACCTGCTCAGTTTCACGCGAGAGAAAAGCAGTGGCAGAGTCGCTAGAAGCATCGTGAGATGAAGAAGATGTAAGCCCATTGTAAATCCCTGGATCTTGAACCTGATCATATCCAGTGTCCTTCTTCTTCATGCTGAGCTCATAAGCTCTTAGCTTTCCAACTACTTCTTCCAGTTCCTTTGTTTCATAATCAGCTTCTCCCTTTATCATGAGAGTGTAAATATCCCATTTAGCAGGCAGAGCATCAAGCAGCTTGTCATTTTTCTCTATGTCAGAATAGCAATCTATATCATAATTGTCCAATTTTGACATCAGATGGTAGTATCGAGTAATGACGTCCTCAAGTGACTCATTTTTCATGTACTTAAACACAGCAAACTGCTTCTTCAGTAGATCAATTTTGTTCTTCTTGACATCAGAATTCCCTTCATATCTCTTCTCTAGTGCATCCCACATTTCTTTTGAAGTAGTGTACTTCTTAAAGGTGTGTTTGATGCTATCAGGTAGGGACATCTTGATAGCTGCCAAGGCTTTCTTTTCAGCCTCATACATCCTTTTATCATTTTCTTGCATGTTCACATAGGCTGTGACACGCGGTCTGCCTTCAAAGTCATGTGTAGGGTTTGTGTACCCATCTTCAATACAAATCCACATGCGTGTGTCCTGATATTCAATAAAGGATTGAAACCTATCCTTCCATGTCAAGTAATTCTCCACCTTCATCATCTTAGGTGGTTTGTTCGTTGTGCCTACCTCGTGTTCCATCCTTAAAAGTTCGTTTAATTTAGACATTTTTGACATTTTAACTTAAGCAGACTGGTTAAACCGTACAATTTTAGTCCGAAACCTGTTTTTACTAAATTATACCGTTAGATTCGTCTCGAGATTACGATTCCAATGATATATAATGTCTAAAACCTGTTTTTTTTGTCCTAAAAATCCAAGGAGTCCAACGGTGCAAGCGGTTTGTCCAGATGAGTTACGGATAAATATCTAAACACGAAACTGTGAAATTTTTCCTACGATTGCCTAGAAAAATTCCACCACTTTCAAAACACTTGTTGCGAGTCGAAACCACAGTTGCGAGTCAAATCAGCACACCTCGAAACCACTGTTGCGAGTCGCAACCACTGTTGCGAGTCAAATCAACACAAATCGAGACCACCAGTTACGAGTCGTAACCACTGTTGCGAGTCGAAACCACTGTTGCGAGTCAAATCAGCACAAACCGAGACCACTGTTGCGAGTCAAAACCACTGTTGCGAGTCAAATCAGCACAAGTCGAAACCACGGTTGCGAGTCGCGACCACTGTTGCGAGTGAGCAATACCCTGTCGAGACCAGCAATCTTCCAGTAATAAATCCCGAAAAATCAGCACCTTTTACACCGTAGAATCTTCTGATTGATAACTTTCCAACTAAAACTCCAAAAAATCAGCAAACAACTTCCAAATAACACCAAAACCGATCAAAATCACGAAAATTTTGACTATTCTTCGATGTTCTTCGAGAATTCAAACTGCAATCCAAAAACTTGTTTCTTTCCGATCAGTTTTGAACCGTACAAAAGAGCAAAGGCTCTGATACCAATTGTAGGTCCCTATCCCGTATGGATCTTAACAAAACTGACAATCTACCAAGGGTGCGGAATCCCCTTGATAAACCTATCAAACAGAAACAAGAACACAAGACGATTTACCAACCGATCTTCTATGATTATCCAACGAAAATGTTTACAATCACTCAAGATCTTCACGAACTCACAGCCAATAATCTGTGTATTCGAACTCTCTCTCAATTGCCTAAAAGTCTCCAAAAGTCTAACCCTAAAACTCTAGGTAAAGGTTGTTTATATACACACAACCATACAATTCGAACTGGGCCAAGCCCATACGAATTCTGTTTACAATTGGGCTAAACTAAATGGACTTTAACTTGATACAAACTTGGACTAGATTGGGCTTCAACAAACTCGAATTCTATTCAGTCTTCATAAGTCTTCGCGACCCACACTCGTTTAATATCCAAAGACCAATCCAACGCTGTTGTCACATAACATGCACCAACACAGACCAATGCCTCTACTGGTCCCTCGATCATTCCAGAACCTCAACAATATGGATTAACATCCATTCTTCCTAACTCGAATCCAGTGGGAGGTAACACTTTTAATAATTCTTATACTACTAACCATGGTCTTATGCAGGATCCAGGTGTCAATCATGCCATGGCCAGAGAATTGCAAAAGCTAAAGGATATGATATCAAGTGTCCCGGGAGTAGTCAAACCTATCCCAGAGATTGCAGATGGGAGCCATAAGATATCTCGTTTTGCACCACCAATCTGTGATGCTGAGATACCCAAGAGGTTCCACGTGCCTACAATGAAACTGTATGATGGTTCAACGGATCTTGAAGAACACATAGCACAATACAGGGAGAGGATGGAGATCAATCCAATCCTAGAAAGGTTAAAGGAAGCATGCCTGTGCAAAGGATTCGGATCCACTCTTACTGGATCAGCTCTCAAATGGCTGCTAAGTCTTCCTCCCTATTCTATTACCTCATTTGCTAATCTAGTTAATCTATTTAATAATCAGTTTTCTTGTAGTAGGAAATTTGAACGATTAACTAGTGATTTATATAGGATAACCCAGGGTCATAATGAATCATTAAGGGATTACATTACCAAATTTAGTAAAGAATCCTTAGACATTCCTAACTTAGATATAGCCACGGCTGTTGAGGCCTTCAAAATGGGATTGCTTAGGGATTCGTTGTTTTATGATGACCTTGTTATGACACCGTGCAGGAACTTAGATGAGGTAAGAACCCGGGCCCTTAGGTACATCCGGCTAGAGGATGACAAGAGGATCCAGGAGAGGTTAGCAGGATCCTCAAAGCAGGATAAGCAAGGATCCTCATTCAGGAACAACAAGTTCAGATCCTACAACAGATCTGATAGCCAGAACGTGCATTCTATTGATCAAGAAGAGGATGATGAGGATTATCCTCCAATTTCTGAATATTGTTTTAGTGTTGATAACAATGAACTAATCCTTGCGATGCAGAGTTTAGGTGATAAAGCTAGATGGCCAAGAAAGAATGATAGGCGCTGCAACTAAGGATAAATCAAAGTGGTGTGCATACCATGAAGATTTTGGGCACATCACAGAAGAATGCATTGCACTAAGAAAGGAAATTGGATACTTGTTGAGCAAGGGGCATCTAAAAGAATTGTTGGGAAGAAAGAAGTCAAAGACTCAGGATCCTGAAAGGATCCCTGAGAAGGCTCCAGCCCCTCCAGTGGATGCACAAGTGATAAACTTCATTTCTGGAGGATCAGACATTTGCGGCACATCCTTCTCAGCAGCCAAAAGGCATGCAAAGGAAACTAAAATGGATAACGGAGAAAGACCTGTTCGAACATCAAGTGTCTCGGAAGGAAAAGTCATAACCTTTGACGAAGAGGATCGTGTTGATATCCAAGATCCTCATCACGATGGTTTAGTTATTACTCTTTTTATATCTAATCATTTTGTCCGCAGGATCCTTATAGACGGAGGAAGTTCAGTGAACATTATCCAGCTTGATGTCCTAAAGACGATGGGTATTCCTGAATCAGAGATCATACCAAGATCCTCTGTACTCGTGGGATTTAGTGGTGAAACTAAGAATACCCTGGGGGACATTAAACTCCCAATATACATTGAAGGCCTACACTCTTATCAAAAATTTTGTGTTATTGACTGTTTATCTTGTTGTAATGTTATCCTTGGCAGACCCTGAATACACGATATGAAGGCAGTCCCATCCACTTATCATCAATGTGTGAAACTCCCTAGTCCTTGGGGAATAGTGAAGATTGATAGTGATCAGCAGGAGGCTAAGAATTGCTATACTTCATCGATGAAACCAGCTTTGAAATCCAGGGAGCAATAGCAATCAAAGTATCCTCCAAGGGATGTCTTGGAGGCGAGTGAACAGGATGTGGTAGAAATCCTCATGGATCCTGATGATCCTGAATCCAAAATCTATATCGGATCAGGGATCCTTGGCGAAATGAAAGAAGACCTCGTATCCTTCCTCAAAAGGAGAAAGACTACCTTTGCATGGAAACACGAAGATATGACTGGTATATCCAAGGATGTTATCACTCACAAACTCGGCATCGACAGATCCTTCAAACCAATCCATCAAAGGAGAAGGAAGTTTGCACCGGAAAGGAATGCCATTATCCAGGAAGAGGTAGAGAAATTGCTCCGGGCACGTATGATTAGAGAGGTCAAGTATCCAAGATGGTTGGCCAATGTGGTTGTTGTTCAAAAGAAAAACGGAAAGTGGAGGGTATGTGTCGATTTTACCGATTTAAATAAGGCATGTCCTAAGGATCCTTTCCCATTACCCCACATTGACTCCATGGTGGATGCAACTGCGGGTCATGAACTGTTAAGTTTTATGGATGCTTCATCTGGATTCCAACAAATCCAAATGGAACCATCCGACCAAGAGGATACAGCCTTCATGACTCCGACTTGTATATACTGCTATATTGCTATGCCCTTCAGACTAAGAAATGCAGGTGCAACATATCAAAGGCTGGTGAATATGATGTTCAAGGATCAGATTGGACAAACTATGGAAGTCTACATAGATGATATGGTGGTAAAATCCTTGAAGGCTGAGGATCACCTAAGAGACTTGGAGGAAGCATTTGATATCCTTGATCAATATAATATGAAGCTAAATCCTTCGAAATGTCACTTTGGTGTTAAAGCAGGTAAATTCTTAGGATATATGGTGACAAAGAGAGGCATTGAAGCTAGCCCGGAACAAATCAAAGCAATAGTAAACATCAAGTCTCCGGCCAATGCTAAGGATGTTCAAAGGCTAACAGGCAGGATCGCAGCTTTGAACAGATTTATATCCAAATCCTCCGAGAAGTGCAAAGAATTCTACGATATCCTAAGGAAAAACAAGACATTTGAGTGGACTGAGAAGCATGAAAATGCTTTAAGAGCCCTCAAAGATTACCTATCCTCAGCCTCGGCTTTGATGAAACCAGAAAAAAGGTGATGTGTTATCCTTGTATCTTGCAGTATCATCAAAAGCAGTAAGTGCGGTCCTTGTTAAGGATCATCAAGGTACACAACATCCTGTCTATTATGTAAGTAAAAGTTTACTTGATGCCGAATCCAGGTATTCACACCTTGAAAAACTTATTCTCGCATTAATTATGGCATCTACCAAGTTAAGACATTATTTTGAAACTCATGTTATCATTGTTAAAACTAATTTTCCAATTAAGAATGTCCTCAGGAAACCAGAGATGTCAGGAAGGATGGCTAAGTGGGCAGTGAAGCTGAGTGCATATGATATAAGATATGAGCCTAGGACAGCCATCAAATCCCAAGCATTAGCTGACTTTGTGGTTGATTTCAGTAGTGATTTACAAGAAGAAGCTGAGCTAGAAGTCCAGCAACTAGAAGAGACCAAGGATCCTTGGATACTTTATACTGATGGATCCTCAAATGTCAAAGGCACAGGGCTTGGAATACTACTAAAATCGCCACAGGGGGACATAATACCCCACTCTATAGCTTGTGATTTCCAAACCACTAACAATGAGGCTGAGTATGAAGCCTTAATTGCTGGTTTGCAAATTGCAAAGCATATGGGGATCAGGTATCTTGAGGTACATGTAGACTCTTTGTTAATTACAAACCACTTTAATGGATCCTATGCTGTTAAAGGTGAAAAGCTAACCAAATATTTAGAGATAGTCAAAAGTTTGGCACTCTCTTTTGTTTCCTTTAGTTTGTCACAGGTACCAAGGGAAGAAAATACAGAAGCTGATGCATTGGCTAATTTAGGATCATCCTTGAAGATCCCGGAGGATATCAAGATCCCTATTATCCATATCCTGAACCCGGCTATTGAGGATCATGTGGCTATGGAGATAGGAAGTGATTCCGCAATAACCCCTAGTGAGGATACTCAATCCCATTCAGGATCAGGATCATGGATCTCACCAATTATGAGATACTTACAACATGGAGAGATTCCTACAGGAGAACACCCTAGGGCTTTCAAATCTAAGGTATCTCAATTCTCAATTATAAATAGTATGTTGTATAGACGATCTCTTGCAGGACCATACTTGAGATGCATTAAGGATCCTGAAGTCCAAGAAGTTTTAAAAGACTTCCATGAAGGAGATTGTGGAAACCACACTGGGGGCAGGGCATTATTTTCAAGGATCCTGAGAACAGGATACTATTGGCCAACCATGAAGAGAGATGCTGTGGAGTATGCTAGAAGATGTGATCCTTGTCAGAGACACAGCAATATCCTTCATCAACCAGCTGAATTATTGCATCCTATATCCTCCTCTTGGCCATTTATGAGATGGGGTATGGATATAGTTGGAAAGCTCCCTAAGGCACCTGGTGGAAAAGTATTCATGCTAGCTATGACTGATTACTTCTCCAAGTGGATAGAAGCTGAAGCTTTTGCCCAAGTCAGAGAAAAAGAAGTTATATCCTTCATTAAAAGAAATATTATAAGTAGATTTGGAATTCCTTCTGAGATTATATGTGATAACGGTTCCCAATTTATTGGGGGCAGAACCACTAACTTTTGTGACAGTTGGGGGATTAGGATGATAACATCAACACCAGTCCACCCACAAGCTAATGGTCAGGCAGAATCATCCAACAAGATCATCATCAACAATTTGAAGAAAAAGCTTGGATCCAAGAAAGGGAAATGGGCAGAAGAACTACCCTATGTGCTTTGGGCTGATAGGACAACCCCTAAGAATGCTACTGGTCAAACACCATTCTCCTTGGTATTTGGGGCAGAATCAGTGATCCCAACAGAAATGGTGGTTCCAACTGCTAGAACAAGTACTCGTGATCCTGAGGAAAATAATGAAAACTTGGCTCAAGACCTGGATACTATTGAAGAAATCAGGGATATGGCTAGGATAAGGATGGCCAGTTATCAGCAAAGAATGGCTGGTGCTTACAACAAAATGTCAGGATCAGGAGGTTTCAAATTGGAGACATGGTATTAAGGAAAGCATTTCAAAATACCACCAATCCTGCTGATGGAAAGTTAGCTCCAAAATGGGAAGGCCCTTATTTGATTGAAGCTGAAGCAGGAAAGGGGGCATATAAATTGCTAACCATGGAAGGTGATTTGCTACCAAGAGCTTGGAATGCTGTCCACTTGAAGAAATATTTCATGTGAGCAGGATCCTCATGGCAGAGATGATCCTCATGATAGGGATATCCTAAAAGGATCCTCGAAGTATTGGTGATCCTTACTTAGGTAATATCCTAAACTTGAACTATTTCGTTTCTTTATTTACTCATATAAGGATAAGGATCATGTATCCTTTATCCATCTCTCACGTGAGTTTGAGTTTTTTAAGTTCAGGTATCCTTAGCATAACATTGGTTATCCACTGAAGCAATCCGTCCTTTGGGTTTAACCCCAGTTATTCGGGCTTGACCCCAGTTCCGCCTGTAGCGCACGATGATCCTGGTATAGTTCAAGGCATTGGGACCAGTACTCGTTTTAGGGGCTGATAATTCCATTGTTCTAGCTATGCTTAGGATCCTACGTATAATGGTAGACGTACCATACATCCGTTCCTAAGGTTTCTAACGTTTTCACATTAGCTAAGGTTTCTAACGTTTTCACGTTAGCTAAGGTTTTGGCATTTTCATGCCACTAAGTTTGGATAGTCGCCAGTTAGGGCCATACTCCAGTTTACATACGATCCTTGGGCTTGTCCCCAGTTATCCTTGGGCTTGTCCCCAGTTATCCTTGGGCTTGTCCCCAGTTATCCTTGGGCTTGTCCCCAGTTGCTAACCCTTTTCTTATATTGGCTTAGTCCTAAGTTATGCTCTATTTCAGGTTCTTGAAGATAGGCAACTAAGGATCCTTGATCCATACTTTATTCTAAGGTTTATCTTATAGTTATCCTTATTATGGATAGGATTCTAACTTGGATCCTCAAGTATGATCCTTAACTATTTTTAATTCTATTCATTATTTATTTGAATAACCCTTATACTTGACAACTGAACTTGTGATTCTTAAACCATATCACTTTTTAGAACTTATCGGTTATGGGATATGTGATCCTTGATCATATCCTAAACTTTCTGGATATCTTTTCTAATTTTTCAAGGCTTGATAAGTATAAACAGAATGAACATTACAACAGTTGGAAAGTAACATATTAAAGAGGATAACAACATGAGATAAGCGACAAAAGGTTAAGTTTTTATTTATAAACAAAAGACTAACCCTTAAAAGGTTGTCAAAATTACCTACCCGAGCTTCTACCAGCAAAACGTGGCCCGTCCGCTGGGGTAGGTAAAGGGTGTCCATGATAACAAGTTCCAAAGTAGTGCAGGAATATAAAGGCGGCAGGATCACAATGGTTTCATCCCCCAAACAGAGGATCCCTCCACCATATGCAATCCTGCCTATTGTCCAAAGGATCATATATGATCCTTAATCCTAAAACCTATTGTTCAAGTACAACCCATCATTGTTTAGCAAAAAACACCACAACCAAAACAAACTATCAAACTTAAAAAATGGGCTCTGGCTACTGTTTTGGTCAGAAAATCTGATGATGATATCGCAACCAAACTCTAGATTACGGGGTATGATGCTCAAAAAGTGTAACAACAATGAGGATCACTTCAATGTGGAATGCACAAACAACACAAGGATTTATACGGGGAAAAAGCCCTTGATCAAGAATTGATCTCCGGCACAAAAAACCCCGGGTGATGGAAACTACCGATCACCAAGCTCAAATAAATGAATAAACGTTTACAACTTCGGATAGTAACGAGCTAGGTACAAGGATCACTACGGTGAAATGTGTAAAAAGTGTAAGTAATTGCTAAGTGTTTGAACGAGAGCTTGTATGAGAGTGTTTGCGAGTGTGTGTAACTGCCAAAATGACTAAGTGTCACTAACTAGCTCGTTACCCCTTTAAAATAAGAAAAATATCTAGTTAACAAACTCTCCGACTTTCGGGCCAAGCCTCCACGTTCTCCATAACGTCTAGTTTTGATCTAGCACGTGCAGAATACTTCGGGAATATTCTCCAAGAATGCCGCTAAGACCTGGTCAAGCTTATTATACCTGCGAGATGTTATAAAACATAAGTAAACAATCGTCAGTATGAGGATCCTTGAAGTGATCCATGATCCTGATCCTAAAGCCCTTCTGAGGATCACCACCTGTCACAGAAGTGAGGATCACTAATTAGGATAATGAATAAGGATCACTAATTGTTAGAAAATCCTCCCCTAACAATTGCCCCCAAAATATAAGGAGTGAAATTGTAAAATTAGCGAGTTATGTTTTCTTGATCTTATCCGTAACAAACTAACGGATATATAGCCGTTAATTTTGAACTAGCCGTTGCGATGATGATGTCACGGAAGTGACAACCTGCAAGATCATGATTATAAATAGAGATATAGATAGGATCACTATGCATTTAAATTCGAAAGAAACTCCCTTTATAATCTCAGTTGAAGATCGATCAGGTATCTCTTTCTCCTCTCTCTTCCTTTCTTACTCTGTTCTTCTTTCTTTACCTTAATCACTTCAAGAATGTTGCTCCGAAATTCCCCGGCTAAGGATCACAAAAAGGATAGTCCTCTGAAGAGTCAGAAGATCGTCAAGGACTCGGTGAACGAGAGGTGTTGCTTTACCGATGCACAGATTGATAACATCCGTCACCGTTTTCCAGCGAATGTCTTTTTCAAACCCTTCGATTCAACTGTTCTGAGCGACTACGTTTCTGATACATGGGCCGCCTTCCCAGTCATTCCATTTGCTATAGGGTACACCTATCCTTTCCCGGAGTTCACACAATCCTTCTTTTCCCTTACCGGCATATCTTACATTCAGGCCATGCCGATGATCTGGAGGGTTTTATACACCCTAGAGAGGATCATCGAGCAGGAGAGTCTTGATTTAGGAATGTCAGAATTAACGGAGTTGTATGATCTTACTACCTTCGGATCCCACCGTTACTTGTTTAAACGGAAACCCGGTGCAGATCACCCTCTTCTCAAAGTCACCAAAAACGACAAAGATTGGAAGCGTCGCTTCTTCTTTGTAAGGAGGGATACCATTTCAGATGGAGAGCACTTACCAAGAACATGGTCCACCCATGGTAGGCTGGAGGATCCTGGGAAGGATCACCAAATGGTCATGTTTTTGTAATAGGATCACTAACCCCTTCTTTGTCTTGTGTCATGCAGCCATCTCCTTTTCACGTCTCATCACAACACCCGCAACCAGGGAAAGACTTGCTACTTTCTGGGGACTTGACCCTGAAACTAGAACTTTTAAGACAACAACCCAAGACTCACAGGAGGTATCCTCAGGCTCTGTCACAATGTCGAGTAAGTATCCTTGTTTATAATTTAAATAAATAATTAAATGTATATTAAGAAAAGATACTTATCTTATTTTGGTTGTGTAGGCGCTGGAAAATCTGCCAAATCTGCTTCAAGGTTCAGTGTCACCGATCTCACCACTGTTAAATCTTCCAAAAGAAAGGTTCCTACTAGCCCGACTGTCTCAATCCCCAAGGCACCCCTCAAAGGGAAGGGAATCAAGAAGAGAAAGACTTCCGAGGCTGAGGATTTGCAGGGCCTGCCCTTAATTCGCCACCAGTTCCTCGAGTACTTCAATGAGGTAAGGATCACTATCTCTGCTTGCATATCCTGCTGTTCTAAGGATCACTTGCTCTTGAACCGCTTTACCCTTTTCTTTTGCAGAAATTTGCTGAGATCGAGGATTACGTCGGTCATGTTGAGGATCAAGATCAGAAGATTGCTGATCTCCAGCAGGTTGCTGTGCTCAAGGATCTTGCAATTGCTGATCTTCAGAAGGAACTCAAGGATACCAAGTAGAAGATGGCTAAGGTGCTGGTTAACTTTGATTATGAAAGGCAGGAGATCATGGATGATGCTAAAGTTTCTGCCGCCATAGCAATGTACAAAACCAAACTCCAAATGGCCTTGGAAGCTCAGGATTCTGCCTTCGACAAAGGCAACTGGGAGGTTGAAGAATGGAAGGCAAGGTTGGCTGAATTGGGTGATGAAGAGGAGGCTGAGGAGATTCTGGCAATTGAGGCTAGTGGCAGCGGGTTGAAGGATAAAGCTGAGGATGCAGCGGCTGGTGGTGATGATGCAGTGAAGGTGTAGGCTGCTCAATTGGGCGATGATGGATATATGTGCTAAGGCCGGAGCCCAATTTTTAGTTTGATGGTTGTGATGTTTAAAACAATTTCATGGTTTGTAATAACTCTAAACAATAGTTCTTAGGTTTAAGGATCATGTATGATCCTTAGGACAATAGGCAGGATTGCAATTGGTGGAGGGATCCTCTGTTTGGGGGATGAAACCATTGTGATCCTGCCGCCTTTATATTCCTGCACTACTTTTGAACTCATTATCATGGACACCCTTTACCTACCCCAGCGGACGGGCCACGTTTTGCTGGTAGATGCTCGGGTAGGTAATTTTGACAACCTTTAAAGGGTTAGCCTTATGTTAATAAATAAAAACTTAACCTTTTGTCGCTTATCTTGTGTTGTTACCCTTTTTAGTATGTTACTGTTCTACTGTTATAATGTTCATCCTGTTTATATTTATCAAACCTTAGAAAATATATCCATAAAGTTTAGGATATAATCAAGGATCACATATCCCATAACCGATAAGTTCTAAAAAGTGATATAGTTTAAGAAACACAGGTTCAGTTGTCAAGTATAAGGGTTCATCAAAAGAATAATGAATAAAATCAAAAGAGTTAAGGATCATACCTGAGGATCCAAGTTAGAATCCTAACCATAATAAGGATAACTATAAGATAAACCTTAGAGTGTAATAAGGATCAAAGATCCCTAGCTGCCTACCTTCAAGGACCTGAAATAGAGCATAACTTGGGACTAAGCCAATATAAGAAAAGAGTTAGCAACTGGGGACAAGCCCAAGGATAACTGGGGACAAGCCCAAGGATAACTGGGGACAAGCCCAAGGATAACTGGGGACACGCCCAAGGATAACTGGGGACAAGCCCAAGGATAACTGGGGACAAGCCCAAGGATCGTGTGTAAACTGGAGTATGGCCCTAACTGGCGACTATCCAAACTTAGTGACATGAAGATGCCAAAACCTTAGCTAACGTGAAAACGTTAGAAACCTTAGCTAACGTGAAAACGTTAGAAACCTTATGAACGGATTTATGGTACGTCTACCATTATACGTAGGATCCTAAGCATAGCCAAACAATGGAATTATCAGCCCCTAGAACGAGTACTGGTCCCAAAGCCTTGAACTACACCAGGATCATCGTGCGCTACAGGCGGAATCTGGGGACAAGCCCAAATAACTGGGGTTAAACCCAAAAGACGGATTGCTTCTGTGGATAACCAACGTTGTGCTAAAGATACCTGAACTTTCAAAACTTGAACTCACGTGAGAGATGGATAAAGGATACATGATCCTTATCCTTATATGAGAAAATAAAGAAATGAAATAGTTCAAGATTAGGATATTACCTGAGTAAGGATCACCGATATTTTGAGGATCCTTTAAGAATATCCCTTCCATGAGGATCACCTATACCATAAGGATCCTGCTTACATGAAATATTTCTTCAAGTGGACAGCATTCCAAGCTCTTGGTAGCAATTCACCTTCCATGGTTAGCAATCTATATGCCCCCTTTCCTGCTTCAGCTTCAATCAAATAAGGGCCTTCCCATTTTGGAGCCAATTTTCCATCAGCAGGATTGGTGGTATTCTGAAATGCCTTCCTTAACACCATATCTCCAACTTGAAACCTCCTGATCCTGACATTTTTATTGTAAGCACCAGCCATTCTTTGTTGATAACTGGCCATCCTGATCCTAGCCATATCCCTGATTTCTTCAATAGTATCCAGGTCTTGAGCCAAGTTTTCATCATTTTCCTCAGGATCACGGGTACTTGTTCTAGCAGTAGGAACCACCATTTCTGTTGGGATCACTGATTCTGCCCCAAACACCAAAGAGAATGGTGTTTGACCAGTAGCATTCTTAGGGGTTGTCCTGTCAGCCCAGAGCACATAGGGTAGCTCTTCTGCCCATTTTCCTTTCTTGGATCCAAGCTTCTTCTTCAAGTTGTTGATGATGATCTTGTTGGATGATTCTGCTTGACCATTAGCTTGTGGGTGGACTGGTGTTGATGTTATCATCTTAATCCCCCAGCTGTCACAAAAATTAGTGGTTCTGCCCCCAATAAATTGGGAACCATTATCACATATAATCTCAGAAGGAATTCCAAATCTAGTTATAATATTTCTTTTAATGAAGGATATAACTTCCTTTTCTCTAACTTGAGCAAAAGCTTCAGCCTCTATCCACTTGGAGAAGTAATCAGTCATAGCTAGCATGAATACTTTTCCACCAGGTGCCTTAGGGAGCTTGCCAACTATATCCATACCCCATCTCATAAATGGCCAAGAGGAGGATATAGGATGCAATAGTTCGGCTGGTTGATGAAGGATATTGCTGTGTCTCTGGCAAGAATCACATCTTCTGGCATACTCCACAGCATCTTTCTTCATGGTTGGCCAGTAGTATCCTGTCCTCAGGATCCTTGAGAATAAAGCCCTGCCCCCAGTGTGATTTCCACAATCTCCTTCATGGAAGTCTTTTAAAACTTCTTGAACTTCAGGATCCTCAATGCATCTCAAGTATGGTCCTGCAAGAGATCGCCTATACAACATATTATTCATAATTGTGAATTGAGATACCTTAGATTTGAAAGCCCTAGGGTTTTCTCCTGTAGGAATCTCTCCATTTTGTAAGTATCTCATAATTGGTGAGATCCATGATCCGGATCCTGAATAGGATTGAGTATCCTCACTAGGGATCATCGCAGAATTATTCCCTATCTCCATAGCCACATGATCCTCAATAGCTGGGGTCAGGATATGGATAATAGGGATCTTGATATCCTCTGGGATCTTCAAAGATGATCCTAAGTTAGCCAATGCATCAGCTTCTGTATTTTCTTCCCTTGGTACCTGTGACAAACTAAAAGAGACAAAAGAGAGTGCCAAACTTTTGACTATCTCCAAATATTTGGTTAGCTTTTCACCTTTAACAGCATATGATCCATTAAAGTGATTTGTAATTAACAAAGAATCTACGTGTACCTCAAGATACCTGATCCCCATATGCTTTGCGATTTGCAAACCAGCAATTAAGGCTTCATATTCAGCCTCATTATTAGTGGTTTGAAACTCACAAGCTATAGAATGGGGTATTATGTCCCCCTGTGGCGATTTTAGTAGTATTCCAAGCCCTGTGCCTTTGACATTTGAGGATCCATCAGTGTGAAGTATCCAAGGATCCTTGGTCTCCTCTAACTGCTGGACTTCTAACTCAGCTTCTTCTCGTAAATCACTACTGAAATCAGCCACAAAGTCAGCTAATGCTTGGGATTTGATAGCTGTCCTAGGCTCATATCTTATATCATATGCACTCAATTTCACTGCCCACTTAGCCATCCTTCCTGACATCTCTGGTTTCCTGAGGACATTTTTAATTGGAAAATTAGTTTTAACAATGATAACATGAGTTTCAAAATAATGTCTTAACTTGGTAGATGCCATTATTAATGCAAGGATAAGTTTTTCAAGGTGTGAGTACCTGGATTCGGCATCAAGTAAACTTTTACTTACATAATAGACAGGATGTTGTGTACCTTCATGATCCTTAACAAGGACCGCACTTACTGCTTTTGAGGATACTGCGAGATACAAGGATAACACTTCACCTTTTTCTGGTTTCATTAAAGCCGGGGCCGAGGATAGGTAATCTTTGAGGGCTTTTAAAGCATTTTCATGCTTCTCCGTCCACTCAAATTTCTTGTTCTTCCTTAGGATATCATAGAATTCTTTACACTTCTCGGAGGACTTGGATATGAATCTGTTCAAGGCTGCTATCCTTCCTGTTAACCTTTGAACATCCTTAGCATTGGCCGGAGATTTGATGTTCACTAGTGCTTTGATTTGTTCCGGGCTAGCTTCGATGCCTCTCTTAGTCACCATGTATCCTAAGAATTTACCTGCTTTAACACCAAAATGACATTTCGAAGGATTAAGCTTCATATTATATTTGTCAAGGATATCAAATGCTTCCTCCAAGTCTCGTAGGTGATCCTCAGCTTTTAAGGATTTCACCACCATATCATCTATGTAAACCTCCATAGTTTGTCCAATCTGATCCTTGAACATCATATTCACCAACCTTTGGTACGTTGCACCTGCATTTCTTAATCCGAACGGCATAGCAATATAGCAATATATACCAGTTGGAGTCATGAAGGCCATATCCTCTTGGTCGGATGGTTCCATTTGGATTTGTTGGAATCCAGATGAAGCATCCATAAAAGTTAACAGTTCATGACCCGCAGTTGCATCCACCATGGAGTCAATGTGGGGTAAAGGGAAAGGATCCTTGGGACATGCCTTATTTAAATCGGTAAAATCGACACATACCCTCCACTTTCCATTTTTCTTTTGAACAACAACCACATTGGCCAGCCATCTTGGATACTTGACCTCTCTAATCATACCTGCCCGGAGCAATTTTTCTACCTCTTCCTGGATAATGGCATTCCTTTCTGGTGCAAACTTCCTTCTTCTTTGATGTATTGGTTTGAAGGATCTGTCGATGCCGAGTTTATGGGTGATAACATCTTTGGATATACCAGTCATGTCTTCATGTTTCCATGCAAAGGTAGTCTTTCTCCTTTTGAGGAAGGATATGAGGTCCTCTTTCATTTCGCCAAGGATCCCTGACCCGATATAGATTTTGGATTCAGGATCCATGAGGATTTCTACCACATCCTGCTCTCTGGCCTCCAAGACACTCCTTGGAGGATACCTTGATTGCTATTGCTCCCTTGACTTCGAAGCTGGTTTCATCGATGAAGTGTAGCAATCCTTAGCTTCCTGCTGATCGCTATCAATCTTTACTATTCCCCAAGGACTAGGGAGCTTCACACATTGATGATAAGTAGATGGGACTGCTTTCATATCGTGTATCCAGGGCCTGCCAAGGATAACATTACAACAAGATAAACAGTCAATAACACAAAACTTTTGATAAGAGTGTAAGCCTTCAATATATATTGGGAGTTTAATGTCCCCCAGGGTGTTCTTGGTCTCGCCACTAAATCCCACGAGCACGGAGGATCTTGGTATGATCTCTGATTCAGGGATACCCATCTTCTTTAGAACATCAAGCTGGATAATGTTCACTGAACTTCCTCCGTCTATTAGGATCCTGCGGACAAAATAGTTAGATATAAAAAGAGTAATAACTAAACCGTCGTGATGAGGATCCTGGATATCAGTACGATCCTCTTCATCAAAGGTTATAACTTTTCCTTCGGAGACACTCGATGTTCGAACTGATCTTTCTCCATTATCCATTTTAGTTTCCTTTGCATGCCTCTTAGCTGCTGAGTAGGATGTGCCACAAATGTCGGATCCCCCAGAAATAAAGTTTATCACTTGTGCATCTGCTGGAGGGGCTGGAGCCTTCTCAGGGATCCTTTCAGGATCCTGAGTCCTTGACTTTTTTCTACCCAACAACTCTTTTAGATGCCCTTTGCTCAACAAGTATCCAATCTCCTTTCTTAATGCAATGCATTCTTCTGTGAGGTGCCCGAAATCTTCATGATATGCACACCACTTTGATTTATCCTTAGTTGCAGCCGGCCTGTCATTCTTTCTTGGCCATCTAGCTTTATCACCTAGGTTCTGCATGGCAAGGATTAGTTCATTGTTATCAACACTAAAGCAATATTCAGAAATTGGAGGATAATCCTCATCATTCTCTTCTTGATCAATAGAATGCACGTTCTGATTATCGGATTTGTTGTAGGATCTGAACTTGTTGTTTCTGAATGAGGATCCTTGCTTATCCTGCTTTGAGGATCCTGTTATCCTCTCCTGAATCCTCTTGTCATCCTCTAGCCGAATAAACCTGAGGGCCCGGGTTCTTACCTCATCTAGGTTCCTGCATGGTGTCATAACAAGATCATCATAAAATAACGAATCCCTAAGCAGTCCCATTTTGAAGGCTTCAACAGCCGTGGCTATATCTAAGTTGGGAATGTCTAAGGATTCTTTACTAAATTTGGTAATGTAATCCCTTAATGATTCATTATGACCCTGGGTTATCCTATATAAATCACTAGTTAATCGTTCAAATTTTCTACTACAAGAAAACTGAGTATTAAACAAGTTAACTAGGTTTGCAAATGAGGTAATAGAATAGGGAGGAAGACTTAGCAGCCATTTGAGAGCTGATCCAGTAAGAGTGGATCCGAATCCTTTGCACAGGCATGCTTCCTTTAACTTTTCTGGGATTGGATTGATCTCCATCCTCTCCCTGTATTGTGCTATGTGTTCTTCAGGATCCGTCGAACCATCATACAGTTTCATTGTAGGCACATGGAACCTCTTGGGTATCTCAGCATCACAGATTGGTGGTGCAAAGCGAGATATCTTGTGGCTCCCATCTGCAATCTCTGGAATAGGCTTGACTACTCCCGGAACACTCGAGATCATATCCTTTAGCTTTTGCAGTTCTCTGGCCATGGCATGATTGATACCTGGATCCTGCATAAAACCATGGTTAATAGTATGAGAATTATTAAAAGTGTTACCTCCCATTGGATTTAAGTTAGGAAATATGGAGGTTAATCCATATTGTTGAGATTCTGGAATGATCGAGGGGCCAGCAGAGGCATTGGTCTGCATTGGAATAAAATCTCCTTGATGGACATCTGAACTTCCTGTTTGCAAACTCCTCAAGGATCCTGGCATCTGGAAGGATCCTTGAAACTGGGATGATCCTGGAACAAAGGAGGATCCTTGAACTTGGGATGATCCTGGAACGAAGGAGGATCCTTGAACTTGGGATGATCCTGGAACGAAGGAGGATCCTTGAACCTGGGATGATCCTGGAATGAAGGAGGATCCTTGAACTTGGGATGATCCTGGAACGAAGGAGGATCCTTGAACCTGGGATGATCCTGGAACGAAGGAGGATCCTTGAACTTGGGATGATCCTGGAACGCAGGAGGATCCTTGAACTTGGGATGATCCTGGAATGAAGGAGGATCCTTGAACTTGGTGCATTCCTGAATATCCTCCTGTACTCGTGAGGGATCCCATATGCTGGGGATAGGATCCTGCTGGCTGGAAATATGAACCTAGTGCCTGGGTCATAGCTGTTGTTCCGTAGTGCACTCCCTTTGGTCCACCCGCATATTGAATGTTTGGAACCACTGACGGCTGAGAAGTAACCACCGGAGTGTCAAAATTCAAAGATCTGGGCATCAGTGGAGAATGATCCTCTGCCGTTTTCTTCTGTTTCTTAATTTCATCAATCTCCCGGAGGATCCTTTCGTTGGTCTTATCCTGCTCTTGTGCATGATTCCTCATCTGCAAAATCAAGGTATAGAGATCATTAGTAGTAGGATTAGTTGAAACAGAAGAAGTAGGTGGTTTTGAGAAAATGGGAGTCGGTTTCTTCGCAGCATTTTCTGTATTCTTCTGGGATCCAGAAGGTGGTGGAGGCAAAGGAGGAACGCCTTGTGAGGAAGTGAATGAGGGCATCAAGTTTGAAGCATTCTTCGCCGAGGAAGCCATTTGCTTGGTTGTAGTGAACCGGAATGAGCACAGAAATGCGAATTCTTCTAAGGCAAAGCACCAATTGCCCCACGGTGGGCGCCAAACTGTTTTGGTCAGAAAATCTGATGATGATATCGCAACCAAACTCTAGATTACGGGGTATGATGCTCAAAAAGTGTAACAACAATGAGGATCACTTCAATGTGGAATGCACAAACAACACAAGGATTTATACGGGGAAAAAGCCCTTGATCAAGAATTGATCTCCGGCACAAAAAACCCCGGGTGATGGAAACTACCGATCACCAAGCTCAAATAAATGAATAAACGTTTACAACTTCGGATAGTAACGAGCTAGGTACAAGGATCACTACGGTGAAATGTGTAAAAAGTGTAAGTAATTGCTAAGTGTTTGAACGAGAGCTTGTATGAGAGTGTTTGCGAGTGTGTGTAACTGCCAAAATGACTAAGTGTCACTAACTAGCTCGTTACCCCTTTAAAATAAGAAAAATATCTAGTTAACAAACTCTCCGACTTTCGGGCCAAGCCTCCACGTTCTCCATAACGTCTAGTTTTGATCTAGCACGTGCAGAATACTTCGGGAATATTCTCCAAGAATGCCGCTAAGACCTGGTCAAGCTTATTATACCTGCGAGATGTTATAAAACATAAGTAAACAATCGTCAGTATGAGGATCCTTGAAGTGATCCATGATCCTGATCCTAAAGCCCTTCTGAGGATCACCACCTGTCACAGAAGTGAGGATCACTAATTAGGATAATGAATAAGGATCACTAATTGTTAGAAAATCCTCCCCTAACAGCTACGTCTAGAAATGTCCTTCATCGCCCATTCATGCAACCTATGCCTTTGCTGCATCCTCTTCCCCTACAGCTGCGGTATCCTTCATCAGATCCTTTCCACTGCCACTTGCTTCAATCGCCAAGACTTCAGTAGCCTCCTCCTCATCATCCTCGAGATCAGCCAACCTTGCCTTCCAACCCTCAACATCCCAGCTGTTTTTGTCGAAACTAGGATCTTGAGCTTCCTGGGCCATCTTCAATTTTGTCTGATACATCGTGATGGCTGCAGAGACCTTAGCATTTTCAATGAGGTCATGCTTCTCATAGTCAAGGTCGATTAGAAGTTTGGCTGTCTTAGTCTTCTCGTCCAGGAGTTCCTTCCGAAGATCAGCAAGTGCAAGGTCCTTGAGCACGGTAACCTGTTGGAGGTCAGCAATTTTCTTGTCCTGCTCCTCAACATTCCCCACGTAATCCTCAATCTCAGCAAATTTCTGCAAAGAAAAGGATAAAGCAGTTCAAGATCAAGTGATCCTCATACGAGTAGGATACCTGGGCAGAATTAAGGATCCTTACATCATTGAAGTATTCAAGGAACTGGTGGTGGATCAGTGGTAGGCCTTGAAGATCCTCAGCATCAGAGGTTTTTCTCTTCTTGACACCCTTTCCTTTAGTGGGTGCCTTTGGAATGGAAATACTAGGACTGGTGGTGGATCTCTTCTTCCTAGATCGTACGACATCAAGGTCAGCCGTGTTGAACTGGGATACAGGCTTGGCAGATTTTCCAGCACCTACACAATCAAAACAAGATAAGTATCTTTTCTTAGTTCATGTTTCACTATTTATTTAAATTTTAAACAAGGATACTTACTTGACATTGTGACAGAGCCTGAGGATACCTCCTGTGAATCTTGGGTTGTTGTCTTGAAAGTTCTTGTCTCAGGATCAAGTCTCTTGAAAGCAAGGAGCCTTTCCTTAGCAGCAGGGGACAGTTTGAGGTGCGAAACGGTGATAGCTGCATAACAAGAAAGCAAAAATATAAGTTATCCTTACATCAAAAGAAAGTTCCTGGTGATCCTTCTCAGGATCCTCCATCCTACCATGGGTAGCCCATTTTTTAGGAAGATCCTTTCCATCCTAGATGGAATCTCTCTTGATGAAAAAGAAACGCCGTTTCCAATTAGCATCATTCTTGGTGGCTTTGAAGATCGGGTGTTCCTCGCCGGGTTTACGTTTAAACAGATAACGATGAGAACCAAAGGTGGTAAGATCATACAGTTCTCCTAGCTCTGTCATCCCTAGATCTATTCCCTCCTGATTGATGATCCTCTCAAGGGTGTACAAAACCCTCCAAATCATCGGCATGGCTTGGATATAAGAGATGCCGGTTAGGGAAAAGAAAGATTGGGTGAAGGCTGGAAAAGGATATGTATAGCCTATGGTGAAAGGAGTGACGGGGAAAGCAACCCATTTATCAGAGATATGATCGCTCAGGGCATTGGGGTCAAAAGGCCTAAATTCGGTGTTCACCGGAAAGCAGTAGCGGATCCTATCTATCTGAGCATCATTGAAGCAGCAACATTCTTTAATAGAGTCTTCAATGATCCCCTGGCTTTTCGGAGGACTGTTCTTTGGGTGATCCTTGGCCGGTGAACTTCGGAGCAACATTTTCGAAGTGACGGAGATAAAGAAAGAAAAACAGAGTAAGAGAGGAAGCAAGAGAAGAAAGAAATACCTGGTTGATCGTCGACTGAGAATTTAAAGGGAGTTTCTTTCGAATTTGAATGCATAATGATCCTATCTATATCTCTATTTATAATTATGATTCTGCAGGATTGTCACTTCCGTGACGTCATGATCGCAACGGCTAGTTCAATTTTAACGGCTATATATCCGTTAGTTAGTTGCGGATAAGATCAAGAAAATATAACTCGTTAATTTTACAAATTACTCCTTATATTTTGGGGGCAATTGTTAGGGGAGGATTTTCTAACAATTAGTGATCCTTATTCGTTATCCTAATTAGTGATCCTTACTTCTGTAACCGGTGGTGATCCTCAGAAGAGCTCTAGGATCAGGATCATGGATCACTTTAAGGATCCTCGTACTGACGATTGTTTGTTTATGTTTTGTACTATCTCGCAGGTATAACAAGCTTGACCAAGTCTTGGCGACATTCCTGGAGAATATTCCCAAACTATTCTGCACGTGCTTGACCAAAAATAGACGTTGTGGAGAACGTGGAGGCTTGGCACGAAAGTCGGATAGTTAGTTTAGGTGGTTATTTCTATTTTAAAAAGGGAGTAACGAGCTAGTAGAAAACACTTAGTCATTTTTTCAGTTACACACACTCGTACAAACGCTCATACAAGCTCTCGTTCAAACACTTAGCAATTTCATACACTTTTTACACATTTCACGATAGTGATCCTTGTACCTAGCTCGTTACTATCCGAAGTTGTAAACATTTATTCATTTATTTGAGCTTGGTGATCGGTAGTTTCCATCACCCGGGGTTTTTTGTGCCGGAGATCAACTCTTGATCAAGGGCTTTTTCCCCGTACAAATCCTTGTGTTGTTTGTGCAATTTACATTAAAGTGATCCTCATCGCTGTTACATATTTTAAGCATCATTCCCCGTAACAAAGAGTTTGGTTGCATTATCCTCATCTGATTTTTGACCAAAACAATAGGGTACACCTATCCTTTCCCAGAATTCACACAATCCTTCTTTTCCCTGACCGGCATATCTTACATCCAAGCCATGCCGATGATTTGGAGGGTTTTATATACCCTAGAGAGGATCATCGAGCAGGAAGGCGTTGATTTAGGAATGTCGGAATTGGCAGAATTGTATGATCTTACTACCTTTGGTTCCCATCGTTATTTGTTCAAGCGAAAACCCGGTGCAGAACATCCCCTTCTCAAAGTCACTAAGAACGACAAAGATTGGAAACGGCGCTTCTTCTTTGTCAGGAGGAATTCCATTCTAAACGGAGAGGATCTACCAAAGACATGGTCCACCAATGGTAGGCCGGAGGATCATGAGAAGGATCACCAGGTAGTCTTGTTCATGTGATAGGATCACTAACCCCTTTTGTCTTGTGTCATGCAGCTATCTCTGTTTCGCATCTCATCACAACATCCGCAACTAGGGAAAGGCTTGCTGCTTTCTGGAAACTTGATCCTGAAACTAGAACTTTCAAGACTACAACCCAAGACTCTCAGGAGGTATCCTCAGGCTCTGTCACAATGTCAAGTAAGTATCCTTGTTTAAAATTTAAATAAATAGTAAAATGTAGATTAAGAAAAGATACTTATCTTGTTTTGGTTGTGTAGGTGCTGGAAAATCTGCCAAAGCTGCTTCAAGGTTCAGTGTCACCGATCTCACCACTGTCAAATCCTCCAAAAGAAACGTTCCTGCCAGCCCGACAACCTCAATCCCCAAGGCACCCCTCAAAGGAAAGGGAATCAAGAGGAGAAAGGCCTCCGAGGCTGAGGATTTGCAGGGTCTGCCTCTAATCCGCCACCAATTCCTCGAGTACTTCAATGAGGTAAGGATCATTGTCTCTGCTCATATATCCTGTCGACATATCCTGCTGATATATCCTGCTGATTTGAGGATCACTTAATCCTGACCTTATCCTTTATCCTTTTTGCAGAAATTCTCTGAGATCGAGGATTATGTTGGCCACGTTGAGGATCAGGATAAGAAGATTGCCGACCTCCAGCAGGTTGCCGTGCTCAAGGATCTTGCACTTGCTGATCTTCGGAAGGAACTCCAGGATACCAAACAGGAGCTGGCCAAGGTGCTCGTTAATTTTGACTATGAAAGGCAGGAGATCACAGATGATGCCAAAGTCTCTGCCGCCATAGCAATGTACAAAACCAAGCTGCAAATGGCCTTGGAGGCTCAGGATCCTGCCTTCGACAAAAGCAGCTGGGAAATTGAAGAATGGAAGGCAAGGCTGGCTGAATTGGGTGATGAAGAGGAGGATGAAGAGATCCTGACAATTGAGGCTGGAAGCAAGGGTGAAGCTGGTGAAGCAAGTGGAGCCGGAGGTGGTGATGCAGCAAAGGTTTAGGCTGCTTGATTGGGCAATGATGGACATTCTTAGACGCAGCCGGAGCCCAATTTTTAAATCTGGTAGTAGTTTTTTTTGTGGTTGTGATGTTTTAAACAATGATGGTCTGTACTGAACAATAGGTTTTAGGATTAAGGATCATGTATGATCCTTTGGACAATGGGCAGGATTGCAATTGGTGGAGGGATCCTCTGTTTGGGGGATGAAGCCATTGTGATCCTGCCGCCTGTATATTCCTGCACTACTTTTGAACTTATTATCATGGACACCCTTTACCTACCCCAGCGGACGGGCCACGTTTTGCTGGTAGAAGCTCGGGTAGGTAATTTTGACAACCTTTTAAGGGTTAGTCTTTTGTTAATAAATAAAAACTTAACCTTTTGTCGCTTATCTTGTGTTGTTATCCTTTTTAATATCTTACTTTCCAACTGTTGTAATGTTCATTCTGTTTATACTTATCAAGCCTTGAAAAATATCCAAAAAGCTTAGGATATGATCAGGATCACATATCCCATAACCGATAAGTTCTAAAAAGTGATACGATTTAAGAATCACAAGTTCAGTTGTCAAGTATAAGGGTTACTCAAATAAATAATGAATAGAATTAAAAATAGTTAAGGATCATACCTGAGGGTCCAAGTTAGGATCCTAACCATAATAAGGATAACTATAAGATAAACCTTAGAATAAAGTAAGGATCAAGGATCCTTAGTTGCCTATCTTCAAGAACCTGAAATAGAGCATAACTTGGGACTAAGCCAACATAAGAAAAGAGTTAGCAACTGGGGGTAAGCCCAAGGATAACTGGGGACAAGCCCAAGGATAACTGGGGACAAGCCCAAGGATAACTGGGGACAAGCCCAAGGATCGTATGTAAACTAGAGTATGGCCCTAACTGGCGACTATCCAAACTTAGTGACATGAAAATGCCAAAACCTTAGCTAACGTGAAAACGTTAGAAACCTTAGCTAACGTGAAAACGTTAGAAACCTTAGGAACGGATGTATGGTACGTCTACCATTATACGTAGGATCCTAAGCATAGCCAGTACAATGGAATTATCAGCCCCTAAAACGAGTACTGGTCCCACTGCCTTGAACTATACCAGGATCATCATGCGCTACAGGCGAAACTTGGGTCAAGCCCAAATAACTGGGGTTAAACCCAAGGAACGGATTGCTTCTGCGGATAACCAATGTTATGCTAAGGATACCTGAACTTTCAAAACTTGAACTCACGTGAGAGACGGATGAAGGACACATGATCCTTATCCTTATATGAGAAAATAAAGAAATGAAATAGTTTAAGTTTAGGATATTACCTAAGTAAGGATCACCGATACTTTGAGGATCCTTTAAGGATATCCCTATCCTGAGGATCATCTGTGCCATGAGGATCCTGCTCACATGAAATATTTCTTCAAGTGGACAGCATTCCAAGCTCTTGGTAGCAAATCACCTTCCATGGTTAGCAATCTATATGCCCCCTTTCCTGCTTCAGCTTCAATCAAATAAGGGCCTTCCCATTTTGGAGCCAATTTTCCATCAGCAGGATTGGTGGTATTTTGGAATGCTTTCCTTAATACCATATCTCCAACTTGAAACCTCCTGATCCTGACATTTTTGTTGTAAGCACCAGCCATTCTTTGCTGATAACTGGCCATCCTTATCCTAGCCATATCCCTGATTTCTTCAATAGTATCCAGGTCTTGAGCCAAGTTCTCATTATTCTCCTCAGGATCACGGGTACTTGTTCTAGCAGTTGGAACCACCATTTCTGTTGGGATCACTGATTCTGCCCCAAACACCAAAGAGAATGGTGTTTGACCAGTTGCATTCTTAGGGGTTGTCCTATCAGCCCAAAGCACATAGGGTAGTTCTTCTGCCCATTTCCCTTTCTTGGATCCATTTTAGTCTCCTTTGCATGCCTTTTAGCTGCTGAGAAGGATGTGCCGCAAATGTCTGATCCTCCAGAAATGAAGTCTATCACTTGTGCATCTGCTGGAGGGGATGGAGCCTTCTCAGGGATCCTTTCAGGATCCTGAGTCTTTGACTTTTTCCTTCCCAACAATTCTTTTAGATGCCCCTTGCTCAACAAGTATCCAATTTCCTTTCTTAGTGCAATGCATTCTTCTGTGAGATGCCCAAAATCTTCATGGTATGCACACCACTTTGATTTATCCTTAGTTGCAGCTGGCCTATCATTTTTTCTTGGCCATCTAGCTTTATCACCTAGGTTCTGCATCGCAAGGATTAGTTCGTTGTTATTAAAACAAAAACAATATTCAGAAATTGGAGGATAATCCTCATCATCCTCTTCTTGATCAATAGAATGCACGTTCTGGTTATCAGATCTGTTGTAGGATCTGAACTTGTTGTTCCTGAATGAGGATCCTTGCTTATCCTGCTTTGAGGATCCTGCTAACCTCTCCTGGATCCTCTTGTCATCTTCTAGCCGAATGAACCTAAGTGCTCGGGTTCTTACCTCATCTAAGTTCCTGCATGGTGTCATAACAAGATCATCATAGAAAGACGAATCCCTAAGCAATCCCATTTTAAAGGCCTCAACAGTCGTGGCTATATCTAAGTTGGGAATGTCTAAGGATTCTTTACTGAATTTGGTAATGTAATCCCTTAATGATTCATTATGACCCTGGGTTATCCTATATAGATCACTAGTTAATCGTTCAAATTTTCTACTACAAGAAAACTGATTATTAAACAAGTTAACTAGGTTAGCAAATGAGGTAATAGAATAGGGAGGAAGACTTAGCAGCCATTTGAGAGCTGATTCAGTAAGAGTGGATCCGAATCCCTTGCACAGGCATGTTTCCTTTAATCTTTCTGGAATTGGATTGATATCCATCCTCTCCCTGTATTGTGCTATGTGTTCCTCAGGATCTGTCGAACCGTCATACAGCTTCATTGTTGGCACATGGAACCTCTTAGGTATCTCAGCATCACAGATTGGTGGTGCAAAACGAGATATCTTGTGGCTTCCATCTGCAATCTCTGGGATAGGTTTGACCACTCCCGGAACACTTGATATCATATCCTTTAGCTTTTGCAATTCTCTGGCCATGGCATGATTGATACCTGGATCCTGCATAAGACCATGGTTAGTAGTATGAGAATTATTAAAAGTGTTACCTCCCATTGGATTCAAGTTAGGAAGAATGGATGTTAATCCATATTGTTGGGGCTCTGGAATGATCGAGGGACCAGTAGAAGCATTGGTCTGCATTGGAATAAAATCTCCCTGATGGACATCTGAACTTCCTGTTTGCAAATTCCTCAAGGATCCTGGCATCTGGAAGGATCCCTGAAATTGGGATGATCCTGGAACGAGGGAGGATCCTTGAACCTGGGATGATCCTAGAACAAAGGAGGATCCTTGAACCTGGGATGATACTGGAACAAAGGAGGATCCTTGAACCTGGGATGATCCTGGAACAAAGGAGGATCCTTGAACCTGGGATGATCCTGGAACGAATGAGGATCCTTGAATCTGGGATGATCCTGGAATGAAGGAGGATCCTTGAACCTGGGATGATCCTGGAACAAAGGAGGATCCTTGAACCTGGGATGATCCTGGAACGAAGGAGGATCCTTGAACCTGCTGCATTCCTGAATATCCTCCTGAACTCGTGAGGGATCCCATATGCTGAGGATAGGATCCCGCTGGCTGGAAATATGAACCTGATGCCTGGGTCACTGTTGTTGTTCCGTAGTGCACTCCTTTTGGTCCACCCACATATTGAACGTCTGGAACCATTGATGGCTGAGAAGTAATCACAGGAGTATCAAAATTCAAGGATTTCGGCACCAGTGGGGAATGATCCTCTGCCGTTGTCTTTTGTTTCTTGAGATCTCCGATTTCTTTAAGAATCCTCTCATTGGTCTTATCCTGTTGCCGTATCTGATCCTTCATCTGCAAAATCAAAGTAAACATGTCACTAGTAGTGGGAGTGTAAGAAGCAGAAGAAGTTGGAGGTTTTGAGAAAATGGGAGTTGGTTTCTTCGCGGCATTCTCAGCATTCTTCTGGGATCCAGAAGGTGGTGGAGGCAAAGGGGGAACGCCTTGTGAAGAAGTGAATGCGGGCATCAAATTTGAAGCATTCTTCGCTGAGGAAGCCATTTGCTTGATTGTAGTGAACTGAAATGAGCACAGAAATGCAAATTTTTCTAAGGATGAAGCACCAATTGCCCCACGGTGGGCGCCAAACTGTTTTGGTCAAAAAATCTGGTGAGGAAATTGCAACCAAACTCTCTGTTATGGGGTGTGATGCTTGAAATGTATAACAATGACAAGGATCACTTCAATGGAAATTGCACAAATAACACAAGGATTTATACGGGGAAAAAGCCCTTGATCAAGAGTTGATCTCCGGCACAAAAAACCCCGGGTGATGGAAACTACCGATCACCAAGCTCAAATAAATGAATAAATGTTTACAACTTCGGATAGTAACGAGCTAGGTACAAGGATCACTAGAATGTAACGTGTAAAAGGTGTATGAAATTGCTAAGTGTTTGAACGATAGCTGGTATGAGCGTTTGTACGAGTGTGTGTGTAAATCAGAAATGACTCAGTGTCACTAACTAGCTCGTTACCCCTTTTAAAATACAAGTTAACTACAATAACAAACTTTCCGACTTTCGTGCCATGCCTCCACGTTCTCCACAACGTCTATTTTTGGTCAAGCACGTGCGGGATAGTCTGGGAATATTCTCCAGGAATGTCGCCAAGACCAAGTCAAGCTTGTTACTCCTGCAAAGTAACACAAAACACAAATAAACAATCGTCAGTACGAGGATCCTTAAAGTGATCCATGATCCTAATCCTGAAGCTCTTCTGAGGATCACTATCTGCCACAGAAGTAAGGATCATTAATTAGGATAACGAATAAGGATCACTAATTGTTAGAAAATCCTCCCCTAACAGTAACCGCCATCAATCTCCAAAAAACTAGCTATTCAAATTTAATTGCTAAATTATCTCGATCCTAAATTCTAAAAATAAAAAAATATGTAACTGCTGCAAAGAAACGTATAACACTATACATCCATCATATAACACTATACATCTATCATATAACAATATATAACACTATATATCCATCATAGGCATGCTACCAGAAAAATATAACACTATATAACACTATGCATCCATCATATAACATTATATAACCAAAGAACACTATATAACACCATGTAACACTATATAATACTATATAAACAATATATAACACTATACAGTTCTAAATGGTGGTTGCACTACAGAATTAATAATTGATGGTGTTATATAGTGTTTTTTGATGGTTGCGCTACAGAGTTATATAACACTACATAATTATATAACACGAAAAACCATATTATAACACCATATAACACCAAGTAACACTATATAACACTATATAAAAAATATATAACACTATGCAGTTCTGAATGGTTGTTGCACTACAGAATTATATAACACTACACACATTCGTAGATTAATTCCTAAAATCGAATTCCTATAATAAAGGGTGGAAGTTATTTTGGGCAGTTATCTTTAAATCAATTAATTGAAAGAAAATAGAAAATTACTAATTCACCCTTTTTAATTAATTTAGATATAGGACACTTGTCATCACCACATTATTTCTTACCCTTCTCACACTTTGGACACTTTTTACAGGATCCTTTACCTAGGTAGAGGATCTTGTACATTAATCTAATATTGTGAGAAGGGTGAGAAATAATGTGGTGATGACAAGTGTCCTATATCTAAATTAATTCAAAAGGGTTAATTAGTAATTTTCTGTTTCTTTCAGTTAATTGATTAAAAGATAATTGCCCAAAATAACAGCCACCCTTTATTATATGAATTCGAATTTAAGAATTAATCTATGAATTTGTGTCATCTCGTTTACCGGTTATTAATTCTGTAGTGTTATATAATTCTGTTGTGCAACCACCATTCAGAACTGTATAGTGTTATATGTTTTTATATAGTGTTATTTATTTTTGTATAGTGTTATATTTTTTATAGTGTTACATGGTATTATATGGTGTTATATAGTGTTCTTTGGTTTATATAGTGTTATATGATCGATGCATAGTGTTATATTTTTCTGGTAGCATGTCTATGATGGATGTATAGTATTATATATTGTTATATAGTGTTACATAGTGTTATATGGTCTTATATGGTGTTACATAGTGTTATATGGTGTTATTTAGTGTTATATAGTGTTATATGATGGATGTATAGTGTTATATGATGGATATATAGTGTTATATAATGGATGTATAGTGTTATACATTTCTTGTAGCAGTTACATATTTCTGTATTTTTAGAATTTAGGATCGATAGAATTTAGCAGTTAAATTTGAATCGCTATAATTTAGGAGTGAATCACTAGAATTTAGGAGATGTTACCTAATTTGAAACATATACAAAGACACTATTACCTCTACAATTTTCAAATCCGTCCATATAATTAAAACACAATTTATAATTTGGTCCCTATTGATCTCAACCATTAGATCTTAGATCTAATGGTTTAAAACACTTCGTACACTTCTCACACTTTAGACGCTTTGTACACTATCCCTACCCTACCATATATATATATATATATATATATATATATATATATATATAGAATGGTTACTGAACGGTTTTCTATTCAACCCTAGTTCATAAAAACAATATATCATTAAGAAGTTTATCCCTTCGAGCAATGGCATAGTTTGTATTAATCTTTCTATTTTTCTAATTATCGTATCAGTATTTATCACATGGTTTTATTTATTATATTTCATCTTTTTTCATTCATTAGACTGGAAGGGGCCGGCTTAGGCCCGACGCCGCACCCCCATACCGCCCCCCATAGGAACGGCGCATCTTCTCCGGCCTCCCAACGACGTGCTCGACGGGCACATGATTAAAAAAAGTAGCCGTTGTAACGGCTATTATAATAAAAAAAAAACCTTTTTCACTTTAAATAAATACCCCTACTCTCATCCATTTTTATATCCAAAATCTCAATACTTCTCCCTTCTTTAATCCATTTTTTTAAATAAAATTCCAACTTTTTTATAAAATCATGAATCCGTTAAACCCGCACAATCCCAACCCGAACCAACCTAACTTTTTTTCGACTCCTGCTTACACTCCGTGTGACATCTGTGCCTGTAATCATCGTATTAACTCTGAATAGTTCAATTATCAATAAAACAATGTGATTTGATCCCAATATTTGTTTATTTATGTTTGACATTTTGCACATTTTGATTTTAGTTCGATTTCAAACTCTATATCGCTTTCTGGAAAGTTATATGCAAACTGATGCGTAAACGTAATCAGTTTAACGCGGAAAACACTCCGGGACATCAACATATGCTTAACATACCTTAAATAACCTTTACATAACTTAGAAATAAGTTTTAAAGGGTTTGGTATGGCAAAAACAAGTTTATTCGCTTTCAGGGACTAATTTCGACAAACTGCGAAACTATACCGATTCGTTTAGTAACGAACATTCCGGAACTTGATCATAAGTTAAAACATACCCTAAATATCCTTTACATAGCTTAGAAATAGGCTTTGAGGGGTTCGGTAAGCAAAAATAAACTTATTCGATCAACAGGGCTAAAAGCGTCAAACAGTGCATAAGTTTGCATTTATGCGCATATCTTATGTTCTGAACATATCCGGAGATCCAAAAATTTTTGTAGTCATTAAAATATTTTATTTTAGTGATTGGCATGCTAAAATTCCATTCGTCGTGTAATTTGGATCGTTTTTCGCCTCCGTTCGAGTTTCGTCGTAATTAGCCGAATAACGTGACCGTACGACCAAACGAACCAACATCCAAGATGTTTTCAAGCATATTTCATGTCCCCTATAATTTGGCATAATTGTTGAGCCTTGAAAATGGCTTAACAGGGCTCAAATGTGTCAAAAAGGGCCTTATATGCATGCAGGGACTAAACATGTAAATTTCAAAACTGTTTGCTGAACATAGGGAGGTCGCGGGCCGCGTAAGCCAAGGGTGGCTCGTTTGCGGGGCGCGACAGACCTCCAGGTCTGCAAAAACAGTTTTTCAGCAAACAACAACTGGTTTCTGGGTTTTGGACTTGGTTTTAACAAATCTTGAGCTGGTTTTGGACACCCCTAGCATTCTAAATCAGTGGGTAACACTTGTAAGGTCCAGATGGAAGCTCAAAACCCAAGAAACGATCCCAATGGTTGTCAAAAATCTATAAATACCCATGGGATTCATTCCACACTTTCTCAAATCTGATTTTCCTCTCATTTCTGCACAATAGGAGCTATCCCTTCTGGTTGAAGGCTCCTTTCTTCTTGTTCTATATTCAAGCTTTGGATCTCTTGTAAGCTTCTTTCATGCTTTTATGCATTTGAAGCATGAAAGTCAAACAGTGTTTGACTTTCTGCTTTGACCAGTCTTTGGTTAACACAAAGTTCGTTTGAACTTTGCAACATGAGCATAATCAAGATGGTTATAGTTCCTTGTGACTATACTACTGATTACCACGTTGATTAGGCGTAGTGACGAGTCATAGTTTCGGTTAAAATTCATGTTTATGCGTATTTTGCAACGAAGCTATCTTTGGGTATCAAAACACTTTGTTTTGATATCAAACTTGTTTTCTAACTTAGTTAAACATGTTTTAACATGTTTAACTCGTCACTATTAGTCTAGTGCTTATATAGGGTCGTAAGGTAACCGGTCTAAACAACCGTTTAGACTTTCAAACCCGACCCGTTTGGTCAATCAATAAGATCCGACCAAACACATTTTGTGACCATAGTTGTATAGGAAATAACCTTCCGAGGTTATACCTTATGGTTACTTCGTTTAGTTAGTTGTATGATAGGTAGTTTATATGCCTTAGGAAAATGACCAAAATGCCCTTTTTACGCATAATTTCATTTTAAGCATATGTAACCTAAATTTTGGTATCTAAACTGATTAGGTAATGTTATTAGACATGTTAAGACATATAATACTTGTCATAGGACTAGTTGGGCGGTCCGAACGCGTTTTACGCGAACGACGCGTTAAAGTAGCGTAGTCTACCTTAACGAGTCGTAACGGGTCGTAGCACTTAGGATAGGTTCCGATTTAGAATGTAGGCTTTGTTAAACCATATTACATGAGTTCCAATACTCATTTTGTTTATGAAACCTCATTCTATCCAATCCTCCGATTTAGGTCCGGTTTATTAACATAGTTACCTATATTAGGTGCC
The DNA here is from genome assembly GCA_030545235.1 of Helianthus tuberosus. NCBI lineage: Eukaryota > Viridiplantae > Streptophyta > Magnoliopsida > Asterales > Asteraceae > Helianthus > Helianthus tuberosus. The sequence goes on from CM060383.1 coordinate 41,242,410, forward strand.
GAATGATTCCGTGATCTTTCAAGCGTTACTTAGTTGTTATTTCAAGACTTTTAAGCAATATCAAGTGTGTACATAGTCCCCTCTTTTACTGTTTTCAATTTTTTTGGGGTGAAACACATGTGCCTACTTGTTACTTTCGTGCTTTTCGTGCTTTCATGACATATACTTGCTATGTTCACTAGTACGCATATAGTACATGATTTCATTTAAGCTTTGCTATGTATGTTGATTTAGCATGGTAGCACATTGATTTCATAAACACATTTGTTTCATATGTTTAAATCAGCATATGTACACATTGATTTACATCATATTTCTGCTATGTACGCTCATTTAGCATACTTAGTACATTATTTACACATAACATGCTTACATTTGGTATGACATTTGGTTTGTTTAACCGGACAAAAATACGTTCATTAACATTGATCACGCCGCTCGGTAGTATGTAGTGGTACCATAGGAATTGACAACTCCCGTTCCTGGCTTCCTAGGTTTGTTTGGAAGTAGGGAATGACTGAATCCGATATACATAATTTTGATAAACCTTTAATTTGTTTAAGGGTTTGTCTCCACAGTCGCAAGGCTTGAATGTATGCGATAAACATTACCACATAAATGTTTGTATCAGTAAAGCATGGATTTTGCAAAACATAATTTTTGACTTAAACTATGATTTATTCAAATACATTGTTTTGTACATTTTACCTATGGGGTTGAGTAATACTATTATTCACCTTACATTTCATTTGATTATACATAAACATTATACATATAGTTTGAGTAGTTACATTTTGCTTGCCATACATAACATTTGATTATACAAGACATGGTTTACATTTAACAATTGGTCATTTATCATACATAAACATTTGACATTTGTTTAAACAAGACAATTTTGATGGTTATTGATAAATGGTTTACATAACGAGGCGACGTGTAATATGATAAAAGCATGGTGTGTAAGACCCTATTCACGATTTGACCCAAAACGACGCAGCGGAAAATGAACCGTAAAATTTCTTTCTTTTAACTACTCTAACGTACTTAAATACCATTTAGGTCAACCCTTCTAAAATAAATACATCATTTATCATTTATTTAATGTAACTATGTTAACAAATGATTACAAACAACGTGACCGCTTTCCCGTACAATCCATGATCTTCAACTTGATCCTCGTTTACTTGTCCATCATGAATATCTGACTAACCTGCGGTCACCATATATAACTAACACGTTAGTACATGGTAACATCATATATAATTTAATACATATACTTAAAGGGCTATATCACATTCTAACTACGTAAGGTATTCCAATGAAACATCCACTCAATTTTATTTACTCGAGTCTGACATCAATTCCTTGAGAGTCCGGCGTTTCCATACCTGCACTCCATTTATTTCATTCTCAATAGTAACATGGTTAGGAGTACGTAATCTCAAACATATTGAAAACCCACATCTTCACATATACGTATACCAGTGATCTACAGTCATTAGATTACAACACGTGTATACACTTTCATATATCTAAGTACATTCATATGTATCTCATTCATATGCACGTACATACAAGTTCACACTACTTACACACACTACAGTTCCATATCTACATACATACAAGTCACATTCACTTATTTGTAAGTTGAGACTTATCTACAAATATATCAACACAAATCAATGCAATTACAAACAAACATAACCGACTAACTTCCAACAAACATGATGAACATTCAGCAACATAATGAATATTCCATTAACACGATGAACATTCAGTAACATAATGAGCATTCCATTATCACGATGAACATTCAGCAACATAATGAACATTCCATTAACACGATTGAACATTCAGCAACATAATAAACATTCTATTAACACGATGAACATTCAGCAACATAATGAACATTCTATTAACACGATGAACATTCAGCAACATAATGAACATTCTATTAACACGATGAACATTCAGCAACATAATGAACATTCTATTAACATGATGAACATTCAGCAACATAATGAACATTCCATTAACACGATGAACATTCAGCAACATAATGAACATTCCATTAACACGATAAACATTCAGCAACATAATGAACATTCTATTAACACGATGAACATTCAACAACATAATGAACATTCCATTAACACGATGAACACTCAGCAACATAATGAACATTCTATTAACACGATGAACATTCAGCAACATAATGAACATTCCATTATCACGATGAACACTCAGCAACATAATGAACATTCTATTAACACGATGAACATTCAGGAACATAATGAACATTCCATTAACACGATGAACACTCAGCAACATAATGAACATTCTATTAACATGATGAACATTCAGCAACATAATGAACATTGCATTAACACGATGAACATTCAGCAACATAATGAACATTCTATTAATACGATGAAACTATCATCTTAATTTACATTAAGGATATACAAAGTTCATATGAACTTACCTTGGTAGTTACCCTTACCCGTAAATTCTTACATGGTTCCCTATATACAACATACCAAACTTCATTTATAAATAAGAAGTGATTCCGGAAATCACTTACCTTGAGTGTCCGTATTCGCATCCGTTTCCTCGCCTCCTTTTGACCCGTTAGCCTTCCATGCTTCCATCCATCTTGACATGATCCCTATACTTTCATGTCATCGCATTCACATTCTTGTTAGCATACATGATTGTACATATTAACGATCATATCAAATTCATGTTTCACATTTGACTTTCATTAGTAAATTCTAACAAGCATAAGGCATATTGTTGGTCCCGCTGATGCAGGATCTGATCGTAAGGAACAAGATGAATCGACTTCGTCTAATGTGCGGAATCCATTATGACGAATCACAGATTTGTTCAACACAGAATTCAACGTTTAACTGCTTGTCTGTTCTTTCTATTAAGTGTTCTGAAAGTTGCAAAGATCCGGTAGAAGTACAGACTATCCGTGCGTGTAAAAAGTTCTAACAAAGTTGCACCGGACCTCCTATTTATAGACAACCTTAGGAAACTAAGAAGTGTTGTACGTACGGGTGGGCTATCCGTGCGTATGACTCACCCGTGCGTATGTCTTATCCGTGCGTATGACTTATCCGTGCGGATAAGTCATCCGTGCGTATTACCATCCGTACGGGTGAACTTGTTACAACCAACACTTTTACATACAAAACCTATTCCTGAGTTGTCATGCTAACTACATACTTACATACAAATTACAAAAACACAGAATACAAAATATGACTGCATGCTGACGGAAGCTACAGACGTTATGTACTAACAGACTCCCCCTCGGATGTAGCTGTAGTACCTTCCAGCATAGTCTTCAATTCCTTCTGCTGCGTCTTCGTTCACGCGCTTTCTCCCTTCTTTTCTGTGCCTTTTCCTCCAACATTCTTTTTCGTTTTTGTCTTCCTTCAGTCATCCACCAATTTCTGTATACAGGATCTCCATCACGCTTCCTTTCCCACTTTGGAATTTTGTTTTCTTCAGATTTAATTGGTGTTTGATCTGTTGGAGGAACAATCCCCAATTTACGTTTTCCCAACTCAGCAGCTCTTTCAACAATCTTTTTGGAACGTTGTTCACGCTTGTATACTTTCAAGAACTCGTCAATCTCTAGATCTCTCCATTTTGTCTTCCAGTATCTTCCAGAGTTGATGTCTTTTGCGTAACAAACATCCACAACTTTTTGATATTGCATAGCTTGCTCTCTGTCAGGTCTCTAATAAACTATCTTGTTGTAGAACAGACAATCTATATCTTTCTTCGAGCAATTTACAAGCCACATAGGATCTAACACACAGATCCTTCTTGCTTCTCCTGTGGACTTGTTATGCAAAGAAATTATTGCTTCAGCTGTAGATTGATTGTACAACCACCCTTCAAACTCTTCGTGGAAATCTTGCTCCATTGCCCGTAAAGGCATGTTCTTCAAGCAACTAGGAGGCTTGACATCCAGAGTAATATCTTTTTCACCACTTTCTAAGATTCTGACAATTTGTTGTGGAAAGTGTGGTTTCCAATCAGGATATCTTTTCTCAGCTTGCAGCTTCACATAATTCCATAACCTTTGATCATGTTGCTTCACATCTAACCCATGGTAAAATTCTTTGATGTTCTTTGTTTTCACCAATTCATCTATATCCCACCATGGCAAAGTTTTGATATCAGCCAAGAACTCAAAGTACTGTACTCCTTGTTCTCTTATGATTGCATAAACTTTTAAGTCTTCCAAATATCCCCAAGAGAGAATGTCACCCCAAGAGAGATCTTTGTCATGTGTGAAAAATTGAAGTGCCCGAAGTTTCTTTCTCTCTTTTGGCATGACTTTGTACCATTTCTTTCTTTCTTCAGCAAGGTTTTCTCTCGGTATAGTATCTGGAATTCCTTCTGTAGACACTTTCTCCATTATCTTTCTCCTGATTTTTTCTTCATTTCGATCTTTGAACATTTCCGACAATGAAGGAAATGTTTCATCTATTCCAGAATAATGAAAATCAACTTCATCATCAGATGAATCTGAAGCATCTTCAACAATTACTTCGTTGTAATGATCGGCTTCAAAGGCATATCTTGATTCGAATACATCTTCAGAAGTTTCAGGAATTTCATCTTCAATATCGGATTTAAATTTCCCTTCTTGCAAACCCAATTCCTCTAACATCTCTTTTCTTGACCTTCTAACCTCAATCTCTTCCTGATTTTTATCATGTAAGAAAATGACGGTAGGATTTGTGAGGAATACCTGATCCATGTGCGGCTTTCCAGAAGTAGAAGATTCTTGCTGATCATCATCTTCTTGTTCGTTGATTTGATCATTCAGAAACTCCTCAATCCTTTGTTCATCAATAGGATTCTTCACAATCAATCCTAAAGCACCTTGATCATCGTCATCATTCTTCTTATCATCATCTTTCTCATCATCGTCATCTTTCTTTTCATCGTCATCTTCATCTTCATCTACTTCATCATCTCCAAGAAGTTCTTCATCAGAATCACTAACTTCTTCTCCACGAGCCTTCTTTGCTTCTTTTCATAATTTTCATTCTGTGAAGAGCTTCTTTTACGTTGAGAGGCACTGTATATGCATTACCAATAAGTACAAATTGCTTTGTCTTGAATTCTAAAAGCAACACTTCTTTGGCCTTTTTCTTCTTTTGTTCAGCAGCAACTCTATGAATGATTTGATCAGAATCAATGATTTGAGAAGGCTCTCCAACTAACATGAAATCTTGACCATGTACTACTTGTTCTTGAGCACTTTCAGCATCAATCATCTCAGTATCAATTTGATTTGAAGAACCACCAGCTTCCTGAACATCTTCAACTATACTTTTGTTCTTTTGTATCGCATCTTCAGCTAGTCTTCTTTCTCTTTCAAGTCTTCTTTCTTCAACTTTTCTTACTTCTATTTCATTGAAGGCAGCATGAACATCCTTTTTCAAAAGATTTTCCACAACAGAATATAACATCTTAAGTTGTTCATCTTTCATCACTTTGTCTGCTTTCATGGCTTCCATCTCCAACTTCATTGCTTTTATATCATTTGAAGTAGCTTCACTCATTTCAGTGAGAAGCTGATTGAGTGTCTGATTTACATCTTGGAGATTCTTTGTCTTCTCATTCAATGAAGAGATTTCTGTCGTAAGAACTTCAATTACTTTAGTATTACTATCACCATCTTCCTTTATTTTCTTCATGGTGTCTTCATCCTGGATTAACACCGATCTAAGTTGATCATGAGCTTTCATTATTTTATTAACTTGCTTTAACAAAAGATCACGTTCGTTTTCAGCCTTTTCTTTTTCTTTTTCAAGCTCTTTGACTTTCTTTGCCAGAACTCTCACTGCTTCATTGTTGAATAAGTCAACATCAAAATTCAGATCTTCTAACGGATCACCTGAAGCAGGTGGAAAATTGCTAAAGAAATCATCTGAACCCCTTGGATGTGAGGAAGATTCTGGAATCTCTATATTTTCTGGTACTTTTGGAAACTTTGAATAAAAGACTCCACCCTCAGTCACTTCAACATAGTCATCATGACTAGTCTGCTTTTCGGCTTCTGTTTCTTGAAAATGAGATGATTCAACATGTTGTGTATCTTTACCATCTTGTTCTTTTTGAACTTGACTTTCGCCTTTTCTTGCTCGAACACTTCTTGGAATGAAACCAGATACAACTGCTTTTCTTTTCTTGATTTGTTTCTTTGGATTCTCAGGATCATAAGTTGAATCTTCTTCATCTGACCCTTTCTTTTTCTTTAACTGAGCTTTTCCTTTGCCAAGAGTGATTGGATCAAGTTCAGATTCTGATATAGTGGTTTCAGAATCATCATCACTTGATAGATCTTGAACGACACCTTCTTGATCTTTAACACCTTTAGCAGCATCCTCATTCTTCTTTAAGAAACTTTTCAGAGATTGTGATAACAATTTAGCTGCTTCTTTAATAACTTCTGACGGTTCCAAAACTATTTCATCTCTCAGCTTTTGTTGTGGTTCTCCAGAAGACTCTGCAAAAACAAATGTTTGACAAATTTATTAGACATTTTTATAACATAAAATTCTAATTTCCTTATAACTCCCCCTTTCACAATACCCTTTTCTACATTCTTTGGAATAGAAACTGCAGGGGACGTCTTTGGAGTTCTCTTTCTCTTTCCATCCTTGATACACCACCATCTAGTATCTTTCTTAAAGAACAAACTCATCTTGTCATCTTCATTATCAGAATTGCTATCTTCATGTCTCCATGCATCATTTTCTGGAGCTACATAATTTGGATTTGAAATTTTGCAGATCATTCTTTTTGCTCCTGGATTTGGACCCTTGATCAACCTGCTGATTGTGTCTGGTGACATATGCCTCAATCCCAAAATGTCGTTACTTCTCTTTTCTAAACCTTTAAACTGATCATCTATCAACATCTGGACAAACCTAGGGTACATAAGGAACCTCTTGCTTCCATCCTTTACATTCTCCGTCATGTAATCAAAAATTACTTGAGAAACATTGTACGGTCTGTTCAGGACAAGACAAGCAATGATATTCATGATATAATCTTGAGTTTCATCATATCCACCCTTTCTGTGTGACAATGCATGAAGAACACAATGAGCCATGAATTTGTAAGCGTGACTGAAACTTGTTTTCTGCATCTTTCCATTTACACTTCCAGCAAAACCCATTCTACACCATATCCCTTTTACAAGACGTTCAGAAACAATGGTTGGGTCGCTATCAGCGTCTCCTAAATTCAACACTCTCCTTACATCACCAACTGTCACTTTCATTTCCAAATCTATATCTTTTCCATTCTCATCCTTCTTTGATACAGCAGAATGAATAGTTTTATCACTCTCTTCATATCTTGTAGCACTCCAAAATTGTTTCACATGAGATTCATATGCTACAGTCTTATCAGTTAAAGCCTTAGAGATTCTGCTTTCTCTTAAGAATTTCGCAACATCTTGAACTATTGTGTTTTCGGTAAACTCTTTATCTAACACACAATAAATATTATGAGATTTATCCCAATCCTGCAGAAAATTTTATTCATTTGAGAAATATTTTTGGGATCTCAAAATATTCTAACAAAGAAAACTTTCTATGCTTTATGAAAGATTATCCATATGGATTGTCAATTGAAGGGTTATCCGCACGGTTTGACACTTAAAGGATTATCCGTGCGCATGACTTATCCGTGCGTATGACTTATCCGTGCGGATAAGTTATCCGTGCGGATAAGTTATCCGTGCGGATAAGTTATCCGTGCGGATAAGTTATCCGTGCGGATAAGTTATCCGTGCGGAAAACTTGTCTATACCCCGGATTGCCATCCGTGCGTACAACATGACATTGCCCTGGATTGTCATCCGTGCGTACAACATGTCTTTGCCCCGGATTGTCATCCGTGCGTACAAGTTATCCGTGCGGATACAAATCACAGATGAAGAACAGTCTTTAAACATCAAAAATTTTCTAAGGCAAAACCTAAAATTGAACACAGGTCTACATAGAGGATGTCAACGCGATCAAAACCCTATGTTCAATTTTGTCTAAAACGTCCTATTCACGGTTTAATTTCACATAAACCTAGCCGATACTTCGTACCGTCCAAACATCAGATCTACAAGATTTAAACATGTTATAACAAAAATTAAACCGGTAAAACTCTAGATCTAATCATTCCGAACAAAACCCTATGATTTATTCATGACAAAACAGACTAACACAAGCTAGATCTAAGATAAGAGCTCCGAAAGAAACGATACGATATGAACAGTTATCAAACAACAGATTATAGCAGATTTGAGTTAGAAAAACATACCTTTGCCATTGCTAATGTTGTGCAAACCAACGAAAACAAAGATCCGTGCAAAGAATTCCGAAATGAGAAGGTTGAAGTGCGAGTGAGAAAGAAAGAGTATTGTGCGTGCGGATAACATTGACTGACTCTTTGACCCTCTATATATACTGTCAACCGACCCGTATTGTCACCTGTGGGGATTACCATCCGTGCGTATGGCTATCCGACCGGATGAACATCCGAATGAGACACACTTTCACCTTTTTAATGAAAACTTTGATTTTTCTCAAATTTTGTCAGATTTTAGAAATCCACTTAAGTTGCTTGGTTCAAATTAATGACCCAAGGTACTTAATTTGTCGACCAAGTCCAACTTAATGACCTTGGTTGATCTGAAACAAAACATACTGACTTTTGGAATTTTTGTTCAATCATTTTTCTGAAAAAATTACAAGTATCAACTTAATGAACTTGTGTTTGACATTTTCAATTACAGAATAGTTATGATTAGCTCCAAACTCATCTTCCATCCCAGAGACTTCCTGCATCTTTTATCAACTTTCGAATCCGAAGATCAACTCTCCACTTTGGTTTGTCGGAAAATAAAGCAGAAAAATAAAATCTTTTTGGGATTTTTAATGAAGCAATTGGACTAGGAAAGTAATACAGAATATAAAAATAGTAAATGTAAACTATTTACAAACATAATTTTGGTGAGCGTGTTAGGGAATCATATCAGCTTCCGACAAATTACAATTACCATTAAGCTTGATTTCATGCCAAACATTAAACAATTCACTTAGATTGTCGATATGCTGATCCACATAAATTCTTACACACATTTCAATCTGTTCAGGATACTGATTTAGTATTTTAGTGACTTAAAACTTATACGTGTGTCCCACCTCTTGAATATACTCCCGTATCCAGAATCCCAATAATCAGTCTTACAGGTGAGTATACTACACTGATATCTGTACATAAATTAGGTATGCGAGGGCTGAGGGATCTCAGGTCGATACTTCCGTATAAGCAGAGAGATATCAGCTTCGACTTTACGGAATGTCCCTTTTAGAGGATCTTTTAGCTACAACAGCAGCGACTATCAATTTTATTGTTTCATCAGCATGCTGAGGGTTTATGCTATGTTTCAAGCATTTGCGGAAAGTATTATCCAAGGACTAGGTCAGAACTACCGTTCAGCAGAAGTCCCGGAATAATACCCCATACATCATTGAGTATAAAGACCTAGTATATCAGATTATGAGACCTTTCAAACAAGATTTCAGGGGTTACCTATATATCCAAGTAGTGTTCCCCACGAAATAAGCAAGTAAGATTTTAGGTTTATATCTCGAACAGACTTACTGAATGTGTAAAAACCTATCGACACATCATCAGTGAGACTGTTTAACGCATTTGAACTTTCCATTTCTTTAGCGTACTGTAACCGTATAGCTGACGTACTATCATTTTCCCTTTTTACACAAACTCTTTTTTGAAATTTTATCATGTTTTTGGGTTTTTCGAATTTTTTATTGTTTTTGTATTTTCAGAAAATAAAACTACTATCTCCCCCTAAAAACCAAAACAAGTAAAAATTCGACAAACCATTGCAGATTGTTTTTCAACATCATCTACAGTGGTACCTTCATCAACGCCAACGATTTCCTCCGCATCCGATAGTAGCTTCATACCATTAAGTTTCAAAAGATATTTAAAACGTGTTTTGTCAAATGCTTTGGTATGTAAGTCAGTTTTTTGTTCATCGGTGTGGATTTTCTCTATTCGTATCAACTTCTTCTCGAAACAGTCTCGGATGAAGTGATGACGAATTTCAATGTGTTTTGTTTTAGCGTGATGAACAGGATTTTTTGTTATGTTAATTGCTGCCTCATTATCAACAAAGATAGGGGAGTTAAGAAATTGCAAACCGTAGTCTCGCATCTATTGCTAGATCCACAAGATCTGAGAGCAGCAGCTGCTAGCAGATACATATTCAGCTTCGCAAGTGGATAAAGCGACAGAAGTCTGCTTCTTGCATTGCCAGGTGACCAATCGTGGTCCGAAAAACTGGCACCCCGCTGTTGTTGATTTAGCATTCACTTTGCAGCATCCGAAATCAGAATCAGAGTATCCTTCGAGCGTGAAGTCGCCAACTTTTGGATACCACAACCCCAGAGATGGAGTTCCTTTCAGGTAGCGTAGAATCCTTTTCACAATTACCATGTGCGAAGCTCTAGGATTTGAATGAAATCGAGTTGCGAGGCAGGTTGGGTACATAATATCCGGTCTTGATGCCGTCAAATACATTAAAGAGCCGATCATGGAGCGATATAATGTTTCATCTACCTTCTCTCCGGTGAGATCAGGGTTTATCCCATGGTTCGTCGCTAATGGGGTGGACATTGGTGACATTCCTGACATCCTGAATTTCTCCAGAACATCATGAACGTATTTTGTTTGATGTATGAAAGTTCCCTCGGGAAGTTGATCAACTTGAAGTCCCAAGAAGAACTTCATCTCACCCATTGAAGACATTTCAAACTTCTGCTTCATAACTTGTTCAAAATCTTTGCAGAGTTGTTCATTTCTAGACCCGAAAATTATGTCGTCCACGTAGATTTGGACAATCAGAAGATGCCCGTCGACTTCTTTTGTGAACAGAGTGGCGTCTATCTTTCCTCGAATGAAGTGGTTGGCTAACAGATGTTGAGACAAGGTCTCATACCAGGCTCTCGGGGCCTGATGTAAGCCGTACAACGCCTTATCAAGGAGATAAACTTTGTCTTTTTGAATTGGGTCGGTGAAGCCCGGTGGCTGCCCGACATAAACCTCCTCTTTCACCTTACCGTAGAGAAACGCCGACTTCACATCTAGCTGAAAAACTTTAAATCCTTTCCACGATGCAAATGCAAGGAAGATTCTGATTGCTTCAAGTCTTGCGACAGGGGCATATACTTCGGTGAAATCTATCCCCTCCTGCTGACTGAAGCCTTGGACAACGAGTCGAGCTTTGTTTCGAATGATAACTCCTCGATCATCCCTCTTGCACTTAAACACCCATTTGGTATTAATCTTCCGGTGACCATCGGGCAAATCTACTAGCTTCCACACACCTAACTTCTCGAATTGGCTTAACTCCTCCTGCATTGCATTTACCCACGAATCTTCAGTAAGCGCCTCTTTGTACGTCCTTGGTTCTATCTGCGAAATAAATCAACTTAAAGAAAATTCAGTTTGTAAAGGAGCAACTTTTGTATAAAAACATGTAAGCCCTTGATCAAGCTGTCTTCGAGTGCGGACGCCCGATTGCAGTTCTCCGATTATCAGTTCCTCTGGATGATAAGAAGTGTTCTTGGCATCACCTCGCCTGAAACATCTACTTCGCTCTCCAAATTTGTGACGTTTTGATTAGCAACTTGTTCACTGACTGGAATAGTTTGATTTGAAAACTGGATTAGCTCCCCCTCAAAAACTGAATCATCACGATCGAATATTGGTCTGTTTTCAGATTCTTGATTATCATTCTCTACCGTCTGATCTTCTTGAGCAACTTCATTTCAATATCGTCATGTTCTCCAGCATTGCTTGGACCCGCCTCATCATCATTTGAAGCTTGTCGTTTTCGATAAGTTTCTGCTGGAAATCTTTCATCTGAATATTCATATTCTCTCAGAATATCCAACTCATCAAAGAACTCTGGTTCTTCCTCCATGTTGAAGGACTCCCACAAAGTATCATAATTAAAACGCCATGAGTCGGCAGGATTCTATGGAGGCATTGTATGACCTTGACACTCAACATTTTGAGCTTCAATAATCCGCTTCAGACTTGGAACGAAGACTCGTCGCAACGGAGTTGAATATCCTATGAATATTCCTCGATACTCTTCGGACCAAACTTACCAAAAGGCTCTAGAACAGTACAGGGTGACCCGAACGGTTCAAGATACTTCAAATTTGGTTTTCGGTTATTGATCAACTCAAAGCATGTTTTGTTGAATTTCTTGACAGAGAGAACTCTGTTGAGTGTATAGCATGCGGCGGAAACTGCTTCTGCCCAGAAATTTATCGGTAACTTTGAATCAGCAAGCATTGTTCTGGCCGTTTCGATCAGCGTCCTTTTTTTACGTTCTGCGACTCCATTCTGTTACGGAGTGTACGGAGCACTGAACTCATGCAAGATACCTCTTTCATCACAATATTCTTCCATCTTGTTGTTCTTGAACTCAGTACCATTATCACTTCTAATTCTTCTGATACGCCTTTGGTACAAATTTTCAATCTTTCTGAACAACCCCCTCAAACTGTCAAATGTTTCCTCTTTCGACTTCAAGAATGATACCCATGAAAATCTGGAATAATCATCAGTAACCACAAGACAATAAAGTTCTCCTGTAATACTTTTGACATTCACAGGACCAAATAGATCCATGTGAAGTCTCTCCAAAGGTCTTGAGACTGAATTGACTTGCTTTTTGGGGTGTGACTTTTTCTTTTGCTTGCCTTTCAAGCAACTAATGCACTCTTTTTCTAGATGGAAACCTTTATTGTGAACTCCCAGAACCAAATCATTATGCACCATATGATTCATTTTACGAAGATGAATGTGACCCATCTTACGATGCCACAACTTTGATTCTTTCTCTATTGCTCTAGAAACAAAACAGTGTGCTTGACCCGTTGTTGAAGTTGCTACACTCATGTCTAAAACATACAGATCATCCACTCTAGGAGCTCTCATGATAATCCATTCTTCAGGAATAACAAAGTCGGGTTTCAAAATCAAACACTCTTTGTCTGTGAAGTGAGTAGTATACATCCAGTCACAAATCTGCGAGATACTTAGCAGATTATTTTCCAGCTCAGCAATGTAGTTAACTCTTTCAAACGTGACGATCCCGTTGGATAACGTTCCTTCACCAACAATTCTACCACCTTGGTTACCAGCGAACCCTACATAACCTCCATTGATATTTCTAACATCATACAGCAGCGCTGTCTTTCCTGTCATGTGCCGAGAAGCTCCACTATCCATAATCCAATGTGAAACGGATCTTGGAAGCTCCTGCACATATCAAAAACTTTTAATGAGATTTTGATGCTACCCAAGCCTCTTTTGACTCGGGTAACTTGATATTAATGTGAGTTTTTGTAGTGTAAAGTGGCGGAAAGTTTTTATCATTCATTTTTAGGCTTTCAGCAGTCCCAACTTCAACTTCTTTGAATAAGAAAAATTCATCTTTTTGAGGTTGACCAGTTCGTTGGTTTTTCTTCACCACATATTTCTTTTCAGAAGTTGATTTTTGTTTCTCATAAAAATCCAAAGGTACATACATCTTCTTTGTTGAAGATGATGATTTTTCAGTTTCAGACACCTTTGGTGAATTTGCTTTCTTTTCAACAACTTTTGGCTTCCATGTTTGTTGAGGTGATGCAACCCGTTGATAAAATTTTTCATTTTTAGATGTCGAATTCTTAACAGGTTCAGTTTTGATCTTGGTGTTGTTATTTTTCAAAACATTTTTCTCAACAAACAATGGAGCCTTTCCTTTCACAACATCTTTCTTGATAGAATTCTTCACAACTTCAGTCTTAGGCTTCAAGTTGGTACACTTTCGTGCAATATGTCCAACTTGATTACATTTGAAGCATGTTCGGGTGTCAACTACCCTACTTGAGCCTTCAGACTGAGGCTGTGAGGCCTTCTTTTCAAAGAACTCTTTGTTTGTTTTTGAAAAAAATTAAGATTCCTCATCCGTGAGTGAACTTGAACTGTTCACAAACACCTTTTTCACATCAAATTTCTTGTTCTGAACATTATTTTTCTGATAATTCTTACCACCCTGATATCCTCCCGACCATTTATTGCGATTGTTGTTTGAAAAACGTGGTGGAATAACAGGTTTTTTTATAGTAAGCTTTATCTTTATCAAAATTCATTTCTCTCTTTGTCTGTTTCAAACCTTCTACTTCAGACAAATCAATTTCAACCAATTTGAAAACGTTTTTCAATTTGTTCACATTAACATTCTCCAGAGGAAACTCAAAGTCTGAATACAACCTATCAGAACCAGACATCTTGTACATCACAAGATCCGGCTCATCATCTAAGTTGTTTTTAGATTTTGGTTTCGGAATGTAATTGTTCAGAAAACATTCTTCATCTTCAGTCGAATCACTATCCAAGACACTTTCAGCCATGCCTTTAATGATCTTAGTTTGAACACTATCATCGGATGATGATGAAGAAAATGTCACATCAATTGACTCTGGCAGTTTTATCTCATTTGTTTCAACTTCATCATTAACCAACCCTGATTGCTTCTTTGAAAAATTGTTTAGAACAGGTGGAGGAACTTGATGAAACCCCACCCCAGTTCCATCACAGTATACATCTTCGCCAGCTTTGTTTTTCCCAATGGGTTTTGGAACAATGTGTTGCAAAACAAAGCTTGCAGAGTTCTAACTGCTCAGTTTCAAATTAATACGCTCATTCTCAATCTTAGCTTCTTCAAACTGAAGCTTCAATTTCGCAATTTCATCAAGTTGTTGGTTGATTAACTCTTCTTTTACTCTAAGAAACCCTGATAGTTGAAGATTTTCTTTCGTTGTTTTACCATTTCTGTCATCAGAATCTTTAACCGTTCGCTTTTGCTTCTCAAAATTTTCAGAAATTTTACGATTTTCAAGAATCAGCATTTCGTTTTCTTTTCTTATTCTTTCTATGTCATTTTTATCATTTTCAATTTTCTCAGTTAATTCCTTTGATCTATCATTTGAAGCTTTCAGCATTTTGTCACGGTTTAAGATTTGATTTTCAACACTCTTGACTCTACTAGTCAACTCTTCTACCTTCTTACCATTTAGGTAAGTGATTGTACTACAAACTTTGCACTCTTTCATGCAATTTTTGCAGTCATTTTCAGATTTAACTTTCTTACCTGACTCAAGTGTATCATTTGAACTGACCTTGTTTTTGGACTCAGTTCCAGAACCAGAAACTACCTCAAGTTCTTTTGCTGCAAGAACTTTTTCAGCCATCTTCCTCAAGTTTTCAGCCGTTAACTCTTGTGATGTATCAATGATCCCATCATCAACATTCTTTGGCTTTGGCTTCTGTTCTGCTTCTTTGACTTTTTCTTCCTTTTCTACTAGTTTCTCATCACCACCTCCCCACCATTCTCTTTGTCTAGCTTCTTCTTCCTCGGCAAATTGCTGGGTGAGAGCATCAACACTAATGGAATCTGGGTCAACTGCAATGTTTCCTTGTGGATTAAGATAACATTCTCTGTCGGCATCCCATCTCTTAGCTCTTTTAGCTTCTTTGTATGTGTTATAAATTCTGCTCATCCTGGTTTGGGCTTTCATTCTTCGGTTGACGAACTTTTCTTCTTCATTTCTATTGTCTTTAAAAGGAACAATCTTCGTCACAAATGCATAACCCACCGCATCTTCCTCTGGTAACAGTTCGCTCCAATCAAAACCTTCATCATCATGAATCACAGCAAGAGCTCTAGATTTCTCTTTGTTGTCTTCAACCTGCTTCAATCTAGGTGGTTCAGATTTATTTTGGTGATAAATTGCTTTCTTGTAGTAATCATCTCTGAAAGGGTTCTCCGACTCATCAGCATATGCGTTTCTGAATTCTCGTTTGAAGTGACCTTTCTGCTTACATTTGAAGCACGTCACCTTGGACTTATCAAACCCCAGCTTGGTAGATGCACCACCAATTGTCTTCCTGCTGGTAATTTCCATGAAACGTTGTGCTCGACGAACAGCACTGGCCATAGCCCAACGAATATCGATCAGCTCCATTTCCTCAGGATCAATCTGATCATAATATTCTTTCGTCAGATTGGTGTTACCTATCTTCCCAGATACTAACCCTTCATACGACTCCAACACAGATGCTAGAAAGATCATCTGCTGTTTGGCCGACTCCTCATCAAAATTCTGAGCATTCTTCAAATCCACCGCAATGTTGCATTGAAACACGTTCTTTGGAACAGATTGTTGTTGACTTGAAGAATTTGAAGAAGATCCCTGGCTTGGAATATTCGATGAAAAACCTCCATGAAAACCATTGTTTGAACTTTGACTTTCTTTACTTGAAGGGTTTGAATTTTCAGCAGAGAAAGCAGTTCTTGGAGAAACATTCTTGGGAATCATACTCTTTGGATAGTACAGCTCCATGTTTTGTTGGTATGATGAATGATTTACTTTGTGTGTTTTCTTTATCTCCAATTCATGACTCTCTAGTCTTTCAATCAGCAAGTCAACGGTCAGATCTTCAGCTTTGATTGCATTCTTCAACATCAATGCATAGTACTGCCAATCCATCTCCTCTGGTAGTGAATCGAACAGTTTGTCAACTAGCTCCTCTTGAGAATAGAGAATTCCGTGTCTTGCCAATTCTAACTTTAGGTGTCCAAATCTCTGAATCATTTTACAAACAGATTCATTTTTTAAGCATCCAAACAAATCAAACTCTTTTCTCAACAGTTTCTTTTTGTTTTTGACTATTTCAGCACTTCCTACACATTTTATTTTTAACTTTTCCCATAAATCTTTTGCGTTTGTGTATTCAATTAGTGAAATAATGTCGTCTCTCACAGACTGATGAATCAAGGCCATGCACTTTTGTTCAGCAACAAAGTTTTCTATTTCTTCAGTCTCTTCCAGATTCTCACAATCTTGTCTACCACTTTTGAAACCGTTCTTTAAGCTTTTCCAGCTTGGATATGCGAATGCTTTCAGCCACTCATCAAATCTTTTTGCCCACCGATTATACTCTTCGATTGCCATTAGCTTTGGTGGTTTGTTATAAGTACCATATGCGCTTTCAACACTTAGGGCATCGGACAAAGTTTTCTTCGAGTTCGGATTATCATTTAAATGGTTGGAAGTATCGTCTCCGGAGTTACCCGCGAAAGCATACATCTCACTGAAGGTATTCATGAATTCTTCCATTTTCAAATACCTGAAACAATTTTCAAACACTTAGACAATTTTTACAAATTCTAAAAATTTCAAACACTTGAACTGGATGATGATCCGTCCGAGTAGTTATCCGGACGAACGACAGAGGTTATCCGCACGGATAATGATCCGCTCGGATGGTTGTACGTATGAATATCTTTGACCTTTTGACTTTTCAGGTTATCCGCACAGGTTGTAATCCGTGCGAGTAACAATGATGATGTCAGCAAACAACTTGTAGTAACTAACTAATCCAATCCGTTAGGACAGTTGTCCGCACGAGTGAATGACGTCATCAAATACGAACAGCTAAACATGGTTTTTGATGAATTAAATCTAGTTTTAGGTTGAATCTGATTATGAAACTAAGTAGGATTATACTTTGAATGATTGCGAATCAAATGATATCAATTTTATCAAATTTTAACCGTAGATTCTTGCTCAATTTTAAGTTTTTCTGATTTTATGGTGACGAATGAAGAACGGATGCAAAAACAAAGTGGAAATAGAAGAAATTTGTCAAATTTCCGGTGAAATTTGAATCAAATCGGCAACAGATGTCAAATCTCCGGTGAAATTTGACTTTGATCGGTGAATAAAACTTGAATTCCGGTGAATTCAGTGTTGTTGATCTCGATTCAGCTCCCTGGATGCTCTGATACCACTTGTTGGTCCCGCTGATGCAGGATCTGATCGTAAGGAACAAGATGAATCGACTTCGTCTAATGTGCGGAATCCATTATGACGAATCACAGATTTGTTCAACACAGAATTCAACGTTTAACTGCTTGTCTGTTCTTTCTATTGAGTGTTCTGAAAGTTGCAAAGATCCGATAGAAGTACAGACTATCCGTGCGTGTCAAAAGTTCTAACAAAGTTGCACCGGACCTCCTATTTATAGACAACCTCAGGAAACTAAGAAGTGTTGTACGTACGGGTGGGCTATCCGTGCATATGACTCACCCATGCGTATGTCTTATCCGTGCGTATGACTTATCCATGCGGATAAGTCATCCGTGCGTATTACCATCCGTACGGGTGAACTTGTTACAACCAACACTTTTACATACAAAACCTATTCCTGAGTTGTCATGCTAACTACATACTTACATACAAATTACAAAAACACAGAATACAAAATATGACTGCATGCTGACGGAAGCTACAGACGTTATGTACTAATACATATTTCCACAAGTCAATCTTTTAAAACTCATATAATTCGTCACGTCATCACATATAACACATATGGATATAACACGCATCATATGACTTTCTATAACATTACAATTGTGACAAAAAGTCTATCGTTGCTACTTATGCACAGTTGACTTTCAGAAAGTCAACGATTTATCATATGAACTTTCGATTTAACCTCATACATCCATGTCATTATAGTAGACTATACTAATGACACTATATACATTTCATACTCATGATGCAATAAGCATACAACCACGTGATCGTCTAGTTATATGCACACACCAAACATATTTAATTTCGTTCATTCTATTAACATAATTCTACAACTAACACCATGACCTATGCTTAACAACCCAACATCATTCTAACTTCATCCCGTTCTAATGATCTCATATGCTTCACATTTAGTGTACTTTTACTTATCAATTTTGATTAAGAAATTATTCAAACATGTAGTAAACGTTCATACCACTCCAACATAGAGTACAATATTCTAATGCATACTTTTACCAAATAACATGGCCAACCAAATCCTACATGAATTGCATCTAAAAATACATTTCTCATGTTTATTTATCATCAAATACATCATATCCTCATGTTATACGATTTCATCCATTACTTGCATACCATTTCATCTATTAATCTCACCTAGACATTTCATCAAACACTTGGTGTGCATACCACGATTTATGCATAATGTACAAGTGTTTCATGCTTTACTTCCTAGTTCAAGCTTTCATTCATCAATTAACACAAAAACATCAACAAATTCATATCACATTCATATGTATTAAGCCATTTCATATAATCTCCTCATCCTAACTTCACTTAGACATTTCATCATACACTTGGCGTGCGTACTAATATCTAAGCATAATGTACAAGTATTTTCATTCTGTTTCTTCCAAATTCTTTACTTTCAATCATTATCAATACAAAATACCAAACTAATTTCATACCAAGTTCAACCTAACTAGCAAGATGGTCACATACAACATAACATATCAAGAATCGAAAGAAGATTGGACATGGATGAAATACCCATGTCGTCATTTCCATCATCTATGGTGGGTTTCACCTCCAAACACCTAATTGATCAAAATCATGCATAACACATACTCCATACGAGGATTATAACACTTATTCATGTTCAATTTTTGTATCAATTCTTGGATTAACCATAACCCATAACATCAAACATCACCAAAACATAAAATTAAACTTACTTAATGTGAAGAACACATGGATGATCAAGAATCCTTGTACATGCAATAGAATTTGCTGAATTCCCCTTTCTAATTTGATGATTCTTGTGAATTAGGGTTTCACCCTTTTTTCTTCTGCTTAGTTCGATCCCCAGACAAACACACATAGTGTGTGTTTTAGATTTTCTTTTTATTCTTTTAATTAATTCAAGTTTCCACTTTGGCAACATTAGTCCATCAAGTTCTTTCTTATTTATTTGACCCCCCATAGCTTTCCACTCTTAATTAATAGCCAACTTTATCTAACCAAGTTAGATTACTTGGTTATTAGTAAAATATGCCACTTAGCCAATAAATCCTACTTACTTATTCCAACCTAATAAAATGTCCATATAAAATATTTGGACCCGAGTTTTGGGGCGTTACATGGTGGATACGCCGCTGGTACTTCCTATATATAAGTGCTTTTATGATATTATATATCGTAGTGTTATTTAAATTATTTCAACAAATACATGATATATTTTATACAAACAACATATTTTCACAAGATATTATTTTACAAACAACATAACTTATACAAATTTATTATTACTTGCTTAATTATTTAACCAAGCAGTATTCTTTTATGTATCATTTGATTTTCTTATCACTTTTCGTATGATTTATAAAAGAAAACATTTTCCTAAGATTCATGACTAACTTTTTGTTAAACAATTCTTTCAACTACAAGTCATGAATCCTAAATCAATAAACCTATGTATCTTACAGGTATTTTTATGCTGACGTGCCTATTTTCACATATGTTTTCAGGAGCTGATGCATAGGATTGTTCAAGATACACTTAGGCGGACTTGGGCCTTAATGACATAAAAGATGCAAGGCTAGTTAATTATGTTATGTTTCTTTGTTTTAAGATAATGTAACCTCTTTTTATTTCAAATAAAATGAAACTTTAAATACCATGGTTGTGAAACAATAATTCTGTTGCTCCACTCCCCGACGTTTCTGCCACGATTTGTTGTTTTACGCGGTCGGGGTGTGACATAAGAGTTGGTATCAGAGCCAATGGTTATAGGGAATTAGGTTATTAGTAATGCTTTGACCTAGATTATAACTTTTCTAGGACCCCAACACAAGTTACCTTGTGTTTAGATCTTAAAACATTACCGTTGCCTACCTTTAGGTGACAACCAAAACAAGAACACAATTTTCCAAAACGATTTTGAAAATCAATCATCTATTCTTAGATGATTTGTTATAAGGTTTTGAACCCTCTATGTTTTCAAAATCTCATCAAAGTTTGGGTCTATATAATGTGAACATGTGCAATCTGGAAGGGTGGATGCATGTATCTCGAGTTTTCTGTCTAGGCTAGAATGTTCGTACAAATCCACATAATCGGACCAGTCACTCTTACCTGGGAACTCTTGGGGTGAGTGTCCACTTATAGGCTAAAACATGTCTTCGCGATACATTATTATAATCCATTTACTTTGATTAGTCACTTTGTGTCGTTTGTTTGCTTTGTGGTACGAACAAATGACGACCACCATCCATGCTTTTGTCGATATTTGTAACATCAGATTTTTCATCATGTCATCTCACTCGTTTTCTCTCATGTTTCCTCTTTTAGAATGCCTCCTAGACGTAATGCTCAACCACCTAATGCCGAACTGGTGGCTATTATAGCGCAACAGATGGCTGTTGCACTCCCAAATCTCATTGCTCAAATTAACCAAGCCAACAATAACAACAATAATACTCCATGCAACTTTAAAAGTTTCAATTCGGCTAAACCGCTCAAGTTTAGTGGTTCTAAAGGAGCAACTGGGCTCCTACAGTGGTTTGAGAGCATTGGGAGTACTTTTCGTCATGTTCAGTGTCCTGATAATCGCAAAGTCGAGTTTGCTTCTAGTGTGTTTCAAAAGAGGGCCCTTACTTGGTGGAATGGGGTAATGAGAGATCGTGGTGCTAATATCTCTCTGGGTCAGAATTGGGAAGAGCTTAGGGCTCTTATGATGAGGGAATTCTGTCCTTGTCACGAACAGAGGGTGTTAGAAAGGGAGTTTGATGATCTGAAACAGGATAGTGGTGAACATCGGGCTTATACTGACAAATATGAGGAGTTGAGTTTGCTACGCCCTACAATGGTTACCCTACTAGAGAAAGCCATTGAAAGGTATGTCGACGGTTTACCTGACCCCGTGCAAGACATCGTCACTGGTAGCAACCCTACCACAGTTCGTCAGGCCATCGAGTTGGCTGCAACTTTGACCGAATCGCAAATCAAAAAGGGTAAACTCCACAGGAAGGGTGATAAGAAATAGAATCAGTCGTCTGACAAGGGTGAGAATAAGAAGGGAAAGAAATCTCAATCTTCAAAGAGGTCGAGGAAGCGCAAGGCTTCCAAGAACTATGCTGTTACCGCACAAGTCAACCAGGCAGCTCCTAACCAGCCCGCACAACCACCTGCAAAGAAACTGTTGGGTCAAAATGGAGAATGATGTTATCAATTACAACATCTTTAGTTAACGACATTATTGTTTTGTATTTTTTTTTTTTGAATGTTTAGTAGGTTTTCCAAGCAAGAGGCGGCTCGCTTGGGGAACAAGGCTTAGGGGACTATAAATAGACTACTAGACCTTACTTGTGAAGTGTGCATTTGTGAGCCACCACCCTGGGGAGCTCACCCGGGGTGGATGATTATCTTTGTATTTCTTTAATCTTATCAATGAAAGTTTCTATCTTTCTTGTTTATTATCAATTGTTCTTGGCTCGAATCACCCGTCTCACTCTCGTTTACCGAACCGAGACTGAAATCGGATCGTACGGGACTATCATTTGGTATCAGAGCCTCGGTGGTTTGTTTCAGTTTCAGTTTGGTCGGGTCTTTACCGGAAAACCGTCGGAGACGTAAAACTAGCACAAATTCGTTGTTTTTGGAGCTGTTTCAGGAGCATATTGTTCTTATTGTGCTTCCAGCGACTTTGTTCTTCGGGGTATAGAGATGGAAACAGAGAAAGAAATAAGAACGGAGAAGAGAATGAAGATGGTGTTCAGCATTTTTGTTTGTTCATGGTGTGAGTGTGGTTGCAGTTCAGACTCGTCGGAGATAATGACTTTAACGATGGTTGATGGCGATTCTCTGGTGAGTGTGGTGATTGTCGGTTGGAAGAAGATGTCGGCTGGGTTAGATGGTCGCTTCCGGCGTTGGTTTAGTGTCGGTTGCATCTGTCTCATCAGGTTTCAGTGATCGGAGGTCGTTGTTCGGGCATTGGTAGGTAGAAGTTAACAGCGGATTTACGTTGGGAGCTGATAAGTTAGTTGCTAAGATTGTTTCCGGCGAAGTTAGGGAGGTGACGGAGGTGTACGATGTTGACGACGATCAAAATGTTGTTCATTTCGATGATGGCGCTGGGTTTCTGAGACCGTAAAGAGAGAAAGATCGGAGGGTTAGAGTGAGAAAGTGATGTATGGCAGGTTATGATGATGGTACAGGGTGGTGGCGTTGTATCCAGCATCGTTCCGGTGACGGGTGCACGGTGGTTTGTACGGTGGTGGTTATTGTCGGCTGGGTTTCGATGTTGGCGGCTGTAAAGTGTACGGCTAGGGTTTGGCGTATGACTGCTTGCATGGGCTACCAAGCCCAATGATTAGAGAATGATGAGATTTTCTTTTGGGCCTGTATAAGATGACTAACATTTGGATAATCTAGAGGATGCTTTTATTCCGGTTAAGAAGGATAGATCCGGGAACAGGTTCGGATTTATCAAACTCTCTAACATCTCGGACTCGGATCTGGGGTGGTGGATTGATAAACTTAAGGAGATTCGAATTCAAGGGGCTGTCCTAGGTGTTAACCTTGCTCGGTTTAACAGAGACGGTACTAGAGCTGTTTCAAATGTTACTGGCAATAGAGTTTCTGTTTTTTCGAGGTTACAGGGTTTGAATCATTCTCCTTTGAAGGGTAAAAACCAGACTTCGAAAGTCCCCGTTCAGAAGAGGCCCTATGTTGCCTATGCACCCACCCGGTTCGGTGGTAAAACTTATAGTTCAGTAGTATCTGGTGGGGATGATTTGGGCCCCAATAAAATTATTGCCCTCCCTCCGATGATTACGGAGTCGAAGCAAAAACTGGAATTTAGATCTTTGGTTGGAGAAGTTAAGGATATTGATATCCTGAATGATCTACTTACTCACTTGTCAGGTTTATCGGAGGAAGGGTTTAAATTGAAATATCTGGGAGGTCTAAAGGTTTTACTTTGTTTTAATAATCCGGAGGAGGCTGAAGATTTTAGGTGTAACCTGGTTAACGAATGGGAGAAATGGTTCTCCAGGCTCTACACCTGGGAAGGCCTACCTCCGATTTTCGAAAGAGTGGCGTGGATAAAAGTACTGGGGGTTCCGGCATGCCTGTGGGATCGCCATGTCTTTAATAAAATTGGAGAAAGGTGTGGTAGGTTGCTGGTGAAATCGGAGGCGGAGGTTTCTGACGGAAACTTTGCGGAAGAAAGGCTAGCCATCTTAGTGAACTCGGGATGCAGATTTTCAGCTGAGTTCTCTATAACATGGAAGGATCAGAACTTGAAAATATGGGTGGAAGAAATATCCGGGCAATGGTCTCCGTCGTTTCTTGATGAAGAGGTGGTTATATCAGGGACTCAGGACATGGCATCGGAATGTGGTGGATCTCCGGTGGATCGGAGCAGTAAGTCGGAAGTTGGTGATTCCTCGATGGTCGGAATTAGCAAGTCGGAAGAGTGGGAGACTGACCAGCTGAAGAGTCAGTATCGGAGTCCCCCTTCTACGTGCATGGGTATTCCAAACGTTCATACTCCTGTTTACGAGGATTGTTATGCGGCGCATGGGGTTTTTGAGAATACCGAGGACAAGTCAGCTGATTTTATTATTAATGTAGAGAGAGAAGATGTGGGGCACTCCCCAACTGTTGGGGAGGTTGAGGACCTGTGTCAGCAAAATATTAATAATAACGATTTGTTTAATGAGGTGGGCTTGCAGGACTTGTCCGGGTCTAATAAAGAAGATAGTGGGCCTAATTCTCCGTTGAATGGGCCGCCGGAAGTGGGTTTATTGTTTGAAGAAAATGGGACAAATAATAATGTTGTTAGGCCCAGCTATATTACAATAAGACCTAATAGTAAGACAAAGAAGAAAGATAGGTGCACTGAGTTTATTACTCCAGATTTAAACGACTCGGTAGCTGAAGAAGCTTTGTCAGACCCCTTCGATATTGAAGCCATATTCAGGATGGAGAAAGAGAATGAGAGAGATACAGCGGAGATCGGAAGGGTGGAAGATCCAGGCGGCAGTTTGGTTGACCCTCTGGTAAATAAACAAGGGGTTAACAGGATCGAAGCGGAGGTCAATGAAACTATCCAGGTTGGGGTAGCACTGGGTGTTGAGGTAAATGGTTTTGTTAATCACATTAGAAAATTGGTTAATGGGGAATCGGGTCTTTCAAGTTGAAGATGAATTTTTTATCGATCAATTTGAACGGGATATCCTCGGGTAGGAAGGGGATCTGGGTGAAAGAGCTCAAAAAGAACTTAAAGGCTGATGTCATTGGGTTTCAAGAGACTCATCAGTCGGGTCTTTTGGAGTTGAACCTCCGACGTTTTTGGGATAATTCGAAACTCCAAGCTCTTTCGGTTGATGCTTTAGGTAGATCGGGTGGGCTGGCTCTATTGTGGAATCCTGATGTTTTTTGTGTGGAGTCTTTCATGAAAAATCATCGGTTTCTGTTAGCTTCAGGGACTATTACTGGAGTAGATGATAAGGTTAACATTTTGAATGTTCATGCTCCTAATGAGGCTCCCCTTAGGAGAGAACTCTTGGATTTTTTAGTTTCTCTTATCAATCAAAGGGATGGATTGTGGGTGATTCTTGGGGATTTCAACGAGGTCAGATTCGAAGATGAAAGAGTAAATTCTCGTTTTGACAGGAGAGCTGCTGAAGCCTTCAATTATTTTATTGAAAGAGCGGGTCTTTTTGAATACTCTATGACAGGGGGTAAGTTTACATTCATCTCCGGTCATGAAAATGTCAAATTCAGCAAGTTAGATCGGTTTCTGGTCAATGACTCGTTTCTCAATTATTGGCCCACTGCCAAAGTCGGTGTGCACGAGAAAGGAGCCTCAGATCATTGCCCTATATCCTTAATATGTAACCCTCTGGACTTCGGCCCGTTACCGTTTAAATTCTTCAACTCTTGGACTAAGGATAAAAGACTTGCTGAAATAGTTCATGAGCAGTTAAAGTCATATCATATAAGCGGGAGGAATGATCTGGCATTTCATTCCTTTCTTAAAAAGTTGAAGGCCGATATAAAGAAATGGAGGGCAGAGGTTCGTAGTAAAGAGAATATGGAGAGCAGGAGGCTAGTTGAGGCGATCGGGGATATTGAAAATAAAGCTATGTTGGGGCCGATCTCAGATGCTGACAAAAAAGATAGAATTTTGTTCAAAGCTAAGCTGAATGAATTGGAGGAAGCTAAAGCCAAGGATATTCATCAAAAAGCAAGAGTTAGATGGTTGCAATTTGGTGATGATAATACTTCCTTTTTTCACAAGTTGTGTAATGTCAACTTGGTGAATAATAGGATCAGTGGTCTGAAGTTCAACAATGTTTTGATAACGGATCCTTTGGAGCTGAAAACGGAAATCAGGAATTGGTTTTATAAGCAGTTTTCGGAACCGATCCGTAGAAGACCGGAATTTAGTAGTGACGGTATTCCTAGAATCTCGGATCTAAGTTGTTCGATGCTGTGTGAAGAATTTTCGGAGATGGAAGTGTGGAATGCTTTAAAAGGATGCGATGGGGGGAAAGCGCCAGGGCCAGACGGGTTTTCGCTAAAATTTTTCAAAGTATTTTGAAAGGATTTAAAACTGCATCTGATGGGGATTCTGAGCGAGTTTCACAACACCGGCGAAATTAGCAAAGGTTGCAATGCCTCGTTCGTGGCATTGATCCCCAAGATTAAAGATCCGCTTTCGATTTCACATTTCAGGCCTATCTCTCTTGTCGGGTCGGTATATAAGATTATCTCTAAAGTTTTGGCGAACCGGTTGAAGACGGTCATCAAAGAGGTGGTTTCTCCTACTCAAGCGGCTTTTTTAGGTGGTAGAAACATTCTTGATTGTCCGCTAATTATTAGTGAGACAGTGGCTTGGGCGAAGAAGAAAAAAGAGAAGATCTTGATTTTTAAAGTAGATTTCGAGAAGGCTTATGACTCGATTAATTGGAAGTTCATTCTTCGCTTGTTGGAGTACATGGCTTTTCCAGCAAAGTGGACAGTTTGGATCAAAGGTTGTCTCCAGTCGGGTTGGGGTTCTGTGCTTGTGAACGGCTCTCCTACGGCCGAATTCAAATATAAAAGGGGTTTACGACAGGGAGATCCGATCTCTCCGTTCCTTTTTATTATTGCTATGGAGATCATCAATATCTTCATGAACAGGGCTATTGCAGCTGACCTTTTCCAGGGGCTCCAACTCCCGAATGGTGGACCGTTAATTTCCCAC
Source organism: Helianthus tuberosus (assembly GCA_030545235.1). NCBI lineage: Eukaryota > Viridiplantae > Streptophyta > Magnoliopsida > Asterales > Asteraceae > Helianthus > Helianthus tuberosus. Next base: position 41,269,689 of record CM060383.1, read on the forward strand.
CTTAGCTATGCAGACGATGTGATTTTCATAGGGAAATGGTCGGAGAAGAACGTTGCTACTCTCAATCGCATTCTTAGATGGCTGAATTTGGTTTCGGGTCTCAAAGTGAACTATCAGAAGAGTAAACTGTTCGGTGTTGGGGTTAAAGAAGATGAAAAAGCTCGGTTGGCTCGTTCGTTGAATTGTGAGGTTGGTTCGATGCCATTCACCTATCTAGGGATCCCTTTAGGAGCCAATATGAAAAGAGCAAAGTTTTGGTCTCCGGTAGTGGATAAGTTCAAATCCAAGCTCTCGAAATGGAAGGCCCGATTCCTTTCCTTTTCCGGGAGAGTTACCTTGGCTAAATCCGTTCTAGGTAGCCTTCCGGCATATTTCTTATCCCTTTTTGCGGCCCCTAAATGTATCCTTAAAAAACTTGAGAGCATTCGTAGAGATTTTGTGTGGGGCTTTTCGGATACTTATAAAAAGCTGAGATGGATTAAATGGGAAGGCATTTTGAAGTCGAAAAAAAGAGGAGGGTTGGGGATCGGTAATTTATCGGATTTTAACCTCGCAATGTTGTCTAAATGGTGGTGGAGGTATAAAGCGGATCCTAATCAGCTGTGGGCTAGAGTTATTACGTCTATTCACAACAACAATCTGAGTAACTTGTTGATTCCCTTTAATAAAACCATCCCGGGTACATGGAAAGACATCGGAAATATCGGCGCAGTTATGCTCGAGTCTGGTATTAATTTGGATGAAAATTTGTTAGTGGTTGATGGCTCGTGGAGGTGGCGGACGTCGGTGGAAGTTCCATATTCAGTTAAACAGGTTATAAAAGATATAGAAGACGCGAGATGGGCTAATGTGCCAAATGATCCGGATCTTGAGTGGAACAATTGGGCTACGCCTAAAGGTAACCATCTTCTGTGGAGGGCCCTGCTAGGTAGAGTTGCTACTAGAACGGGATTAGCTCGCAGGGGGATCTCGATCACCGATATTGGCTGTCCGCGTTGCGGATTAGAAGCGGAAAATTCGGATCATCTTTTTCTGAAGTGCTTGTGGTCCAGGTCAATTTGGTGGAATATTTTGGCTTGGACTCGGATTAGTTATCCGGTAGATTGTTTATCTTTCTCGGCTTTTATAAAGCAAATTAAAGAGAGCCCGGGTAGTAAGGTTTGGAAGCGTCTGGTGAATACCATAATCATAGCCACCACTTGGAGAATCTGGAACGTGAGAAATGTTATGGTTTTCGAAGGCAAATTCGTTCCAATAATGAAGACAGTTGAGATGATCAAAGAAGAGTCTTTCTTGTGGATTAGTTCTAGAGCGAAGATTAAGAAGCCGGTTTGGGAGAATTGGGTCCGCTTTGATGTTTTAGACCTTTTGTAATCGTTCTTTTATTTCTGTTTTTTGTTTGGTTTCTTTCCGTTTTTGTATCCCAGTTCCTTGCTGGCTCTTTATATTCAGCTATAAAGTGATTTTGCCGTTCAAAAAAAAAAAGTGGCAGCTGAAAATGTTTATTATTTTGATGGGGGCCACACTGGAGCATGATTGTTGGATTGGATCTCTATAATAAAATGTTCACTGCCTCTCAAAGGCCTGTTTGTGATCATCACGTGCGTTAGGGACATGGCAAACACTCTCAATCTCTTGACCATCATGTCTGGGATTTAATAAATTTGTTGGGCAAACTTGCATCGACATTGGGCTTAATGTAATAGATCAAGGTTTATTTGTTTTGTTTGGGCCCTTACAAAATGCTCAGGTATGACAACTTTTATGGGCCGGTAGTACAAGATTAATGGGTCAGATTTTAAAAGTGTATTAATGGGTCTGGAATGTCGATCAGTTTTGGGCCGGGTGTTAAAAGAAATTTATTTGGGCCAAGCAATTTTAAAGTTGAGTGGGCGGGGTCATGAATTACTAGACAACTAGTGGGTCGGGAGTACAAGATTATTTTATAGGCCAACGACTTTGGTGAGTTTTGCGTTTTTGTCACCAAAGAAATTATCGGCGACTTTAGCGTTGGATCGGGAGCTAAATGCAATCTGACAGAGTTGAAGATTCTCATGATGAAGCTAAGTATTTAATTTTTATCATTGGAGTTTGAACCCTATCACATGCCTATTACAATTTTATCTTTAAAAAGATACGGAGCTTTGATTGACAAGATATAGGAGGGTCTATATTTGCGGGGGAAAACGACAATGAAGATTTTGGATATTTAGCCGATTTCTGAAGATTCGAAGACGACGTCAAATTTATTTTTGAAGATCATTTGAAGAATTGATAGCATCATTCTCGGGGGAATATTGTTGGGTCAAAATGGAGAATGATGTTATCAATTACAACATCTTTAGTTAACGACATTATTGTTTTGTATTTTTTTTAGAATGTTTAGTAGGTTTTCCAAGCAAGAGGCGGCTCGCTTGGGGAACAAGGCTTAGGGGACTATAAATAGACTACTAGACCTCACTTGTGAGGTGTGCATTTGGGAGCCACCACCCTAGGGAGCTCACCCGGGGTGGATGATTATCTTTGTATTTCTTTAATCTTATCAATGAAAGTTTCTATCTTTCTTGTTTATTATCAATTGTTCTTGGCTCGAATCACCCGTCTCACTCTCGTTTACCAAACCGAGACTGAAATCGGATCGTACGGGACTATCAGAAACAATATGATGGGAATGCACCATTGTGCAACAGATGTAACAGTCACCATCAACCACATGTTCAGTTTCGTTTTTGTGCCAACTGGGGAAAATCGGGTCATCTTGCCGACGTTTGTCGTTTTGCTCCTAATCAAGCCGCACAAAACCCAGCTCAGCAAGCTGCTCAACTGCATGCTCAACAACAGGCTCAAGCTGCACGACCTCACTATCCGCCTGGATCTTGCTACAATTGTGGGGATCTGACCCACTACAGAAATCAGTGTCCAAGGCTGGCGAATGCAAATCAGGCGCAGGCTATTGGTTGAGTCTTTAAGATGAATGCTAACAAAGCGCGTGCAGACAACGAGGTGGTCAGGGGCATGTTCTTTATTAATAATCAGCCTGCTTTTGTCCTTTTTTATTCGGGTGCCGATAAGAGTTTTGTGTCATTATCTTTTGAACCTTTGCTTTGCATGACTAGAACGAAACTAGGAAAGCTCTTGACAGTAGAAGTTGCTAGTGGTGAACCCGTTGTTCTTGATTCTGTTCTTCGAAATTGCCACTTGAACCTTAATAACCATTTTTTCCTATCAATCTCACGCCAATGCAACTTGGAAGCTTTGATGTTATAGTGGGTATGGATTGGTTAGCCAAGTACAATGCAGAGGTAGTTTGTTTTGAAAAGATTGTTCGTGTACCGCTTTCAATTGGTGAGATCTTAGAGGTTCATGGTGAGAAACCTGCTTGTAGTTTCAAACTCATGACGTGTACTCAAGCTCAAAGGTACCTGCGTAAGACCTATGTTAGCTTTCTGACAAAGGTTTTATTCGTCCTAGCTTTTCACCTTGGGGTGCTCCCGTTCTTTTTGTTAAGAAGAAAGATGGCTCTTTCAGGATGTGCATCGATTATTGTGAGCTTAACAAGCTTACTATCAAGAATCGATATCCCCTACATCAATTACATGGTGCTACTTGCTTCTCAAAGATTGATCTACGTTCTGGGTGTCATCAACTTCGAGTGCTTGAGGAAGATATTCCTAAGACAGCTTTCCGCACAAGATATGGGCATTATGAGTTCACTGTTATGCCATTCGGTTTGACTAATGCTCCTGTTGTTTTCATGGACTTGATGAATAGGGTTTGTAAGCCTTATTTGGACAAGTTCATCATCGTTTTCATTGATGGCATTTTGATTTATTCTAAGGCGTGAGCCGATCATGAACAACATCTTCGTCTTACTATGGAACTCCTGAAGAAATAACAACTATTCGCCAAATTCTCCATGTGAGAATTTTGGCTTAAAGAAGTTCAATTTTTGGGACATATCGTCAACGAATAAGGTATTCATGTAGATCCCGCCAAGATCAGTGCAATTAAGGATTGGGATACGCCTACTACTCCTACTGAAGTTTGTTCATTTCTTGGTCTTGCGGGTTATTAACGCCGCTTTATTGAAAACTTCTCCAAGATTGTAGTTCCTCTCACTGCACTAACTCAGAAGAATAAACCCTTTGATTGGGGATCCAAACAGGAAGAAGCTTTTCAGACCTTGAAACAGAAACTTTGTGATGCACCTATTCTATCTTTACCTGAGGGCAACGATGATTTTGTCGTGTATTGTGATGCATCAAATTTGGGTCTTAGTTGTGTTCTCATGCAAAGGAACAAAGTCATAGCTTATGCTTCGAGGCAGTTGAAGATACACGAGAAGAACTACATGACTCATGATCCTGAGTTGGGCGCCGTAGTTTTTGCTCTCAAAATCTGGAGACACTATCTGTATGGGACTAAATGTGTGGTTTTCACTGACCACAAAAGTCTTCAGCATATTTTCAATCAGAAAGAACTTAATATGAGGCAATGACGTTGGGTTGAACTTCTAAACGACTACGATTTCGAAATTCGCTACCATCCTGGTAAGGCGAATGCCGTGGCTGACGCATTGAGTCGTAAGGAACGTGTCAAGCTTCACTGTGTACAAGTTCGATCTGATATTCAAACCCGCATTTATCAGGCTCAACATACTTGTGTTACACAAGATTTGATGGGTAAGGAATTACCATATCATATCAAGCCTGATCTTGAACTGAAGGACAATGGATTGTATTATTTCATGGACCGTTTGTGGGTCCCAAGTCAAGACAATCTTCGTACCTTGCTAATGGATGAAGCTCATAAGTCTCGTTATTCTATTCATCCTGGTGCAGACAAAATGTACAAGGATCTTCGAACCCAGTATTGGTGGCCCGATATGAAGAAAGATATTGCCTTATACGTGTCCAAATGCCTTACTTGTCTCAAGGTTAAGGCTGAACATCAACATCCATCTGGATTATTGGAGCAACCAGAGATTCCAGTTTGGAAATGGGAAAACATTGCTATGGATCTTATTACCAAACTTCCACGCACTAAGAGATGTCATACGCTATCTGGGTAGTTGTTGATCGTTTAACCAAGTCAGCACATTTCCTGCCAATACGTGAGGATCTATCTGCTGACAAGCTAGCTAAAATCTATGTGGATGAGATTGTATCCCGTCATGGCATTCCTTTGAACATTATATCTGACAGAGATGCTCGATTGTCGTCTCGTTTTTGGAGAACCATGCAATCTGCTATGGGAACTCAGCTTAATTTGAGCACAGCTTATCTTCCGCAATTAGATGGTCAATCTGAAAGAACAATCCAGACACTATCGGATATGCTTAGAGCTTGTGTGATCGGTTTTGGTGGTAGTTGGGATTCGTATCTAGCGTTGATTGAATTCTCCTACAACAATAGTTATCACTCCAGCATCAACATGGCTCCTTTCGAGGCTTTATACGGTCGAAAATGTCATTCACCAGTCTGCTGGAATGAGATCAGTGAAGCTCAGCTTACTGGACCTGAGCTCATTCTAGAGACTATAGATAAGGTTAAGAAAGTCCGCGATAACCTTCAGACAGCTAGAAGCCGTCAAAAGAGTTACGCGGATAGACGACGCAAGCCTTTGGAATTTCAAGTCGGTGATCGCGTCTTAGTTAAGGTTTCACCTTTGAAAGGTGTGATCATGTAACAACCCTTGGTAAAACCAACACCCTCATAATATTTCTGACTCCCTAGTATATTTTAAAATATCCCTATATGTCAGTAAATACACCCCGTGTGTGAAAACCGAGCCCGAAATATGTTATAACATATAAAATAAATTAAAAACAAGAAATAGTAAGTTGAGGCGGGCCGCGTAGGATCCCACCCCAACCTCACGTGGGCGGTATAGAGGTTTAAATCAGAATTCGTTAATTTATAAGTTGATACGGGCCACGTAAGACCCCGTTTAAGTTCACGCGGGCCGCGAATGTCCCAAATGGTGGCGCAGCCCTGAGCTGACACGTGTCGACATCGTGGCGGACCTATACGCTGACCCAGCTAAGCTATTCCGTTGACCAGGGTTGATGCGGGCCGCGTAACCCTTGTCTGTTCTTTACGCGGGCCGCGTGAGGACTAGGTTTCAGCACTATATAAGAGAGCAACGGGTTTTCGTTTTCTGTCGCTCACAATTCAATTCTCAATCTCACTTTCTATAGAAAAGTTATTATAGTCGGGTATTATACCCATAATTAGCAAGGTTCTGCTCCCTTGTAAGTATTATAAACCCAGTTTCATAACAGATACGCTGCCCGATTGATTTAGGATTCCGTAACAACTGTCGTGGTTCTGCCCGACGTAGTTGTTGGAATGCCATCTCGGGAAGAGTATCATTAATATTTTCAAAGGGTTATGATACTAACCAATGTACATTTGTGTAAATTATAGATTATATCCAGGAAACCCTTACGCGAAATCTAAGATAGCAATGTGAGTTTATCCTCTTTTTGTTAACCTTTTTGGAATGTTTTACAAAACCTTAAATGTTTTACAATGCGATTAAGCGGTGATTGAGTCTTTGTAGTTCTTAAATTACTGCCTGTATGTTGGGGTTTTGTATACAAAATTTACTACCTTGTGAGTAGTAAGTCGGGGATGACAGGACGTTACCATTGGACAAAGAGTTAGCCAATGAGTAATATGACGCACAAGTCAGGATTGACAGTACTGAATGAGTAATTGTGTAGAAATAAACAATATGATCGCTCTCAGTACTGTTTTAATTGATAAAATATTCTTGATTAAACTGGGATTCACTCACCAGTATTTCCCGCTGACAAATATTTTTAAAACATGTTTCAGGTAACAAAATGTGACAGCCAATTAGTAAAAAGCCAGCTGGAAAGCACTGAAGGCTTGGGGAAAAATGTGGCTATAAAAGTTACCTAAAAGATGATGTTTTAAAATTCAATAAAATAGGGTTTATCCCTATGAATGTATTGTAATAAGAAACTTGGGTTTTACCCATGTGATTATTAATATTAAATATGGTGGTTTTACTCTGATAAACATTTCCTAACTACGGTCCTGATAAAAATCCGCTGCCAAATTAGACAACTACCAAATACCACCAAAACTGGCTCGCGTCCGCCCGTTCCCGGGAATCAGGGATCGGGGGTTGCGATAGAAGGTGGTATCAGAGCCTAGCCACTGGTCTGAGCCAAAGAAGTGTTCTGTTGACACTTAAATTCTAAATTTTGTGTTAGGAAATAAATTACGGAAAATACGCGCATAACTGTAATTATCTGTTATGTGTTATTTGACTATTTGTTAGTTTACAGTATGAGTGATCAAGGACCCTCAGACATGAATCGTCAATTGTCTGAATCACCTAGGAGTGAAGGTACCTCTTCACAGCCTGCCCTCTCTGGGTATACTGCTGATCAGGAAGAAGGAATGTTTGCCTTTAAAGCTCAATCGGAAGAGCCATTCCCTCACAAAAGGAGAGGATGGTTCAGTAAGGAAGCTTTTGCTCGTAGAAAAAGAATGCGAAAGTTGCAACAGCAAAGAGGCTTAGCAGCCGTTAAGCGAAAGACAGATGCTCATACACATGATATGCTTAATAGAAGCCTAGCTAATTTCCATATCCTAGCTACAACTGCTGCTGACCCAAGTCTGGAACAACTAGTAGCCTCACAACCACAAAACCCAGAACAACCCATGGAGATAGAAAATCCTGAAAACCAAGTGGAGATGCATGACTTTAACCCAGAAGAAATCCCAAGGGTACCTGCACCAAACCCCCTAGATCCAAATTACGACCCCTGGTGGGACGATAATAGGGACTTTGTGCATCGTTACTCTATCCCTGAAGACACACCTATAGGAGCCTATTCAGGTATGGACCCTTTAGATCCCTATTACCATGATAACTACATTAGGGAAATCTTAGAAGATCCTTACCGATTTCAGGCACTTTCACCCCCATATCAGGAACCCGCACCCCAGATTCCAAACCCAGTCCTAGAACCTGCACCCCCAATGAGTGCAGAAAACGTGCAAGAACTTAGGACCTTCGGAGAGGAAATTTTAGAAAGCAGTGAGAGAATGCGCCAAGTGGGAGAGCGTCTCGTATGGAAATACGATGAGCGCAATATGGATTTTTGGACAAATCCATATCCGTGAGATGATGGAGGAAGTAATAATAATATAATATAATAAAATAAAATATGTGTGTACGGATGCATATTACTATTAGTGTAATGTTCTTTCTGTTGGTATTGTAATCTTTATTTCAGTACTAGTGTGTAATAGACGCATAGTATATGAAAATAGAGTACAAGTCGCAATGATCGACGTTTTTGGTTAGATTACGTGCCAGGTGATTAACTATATTACCTATTATTTGTGATATTAATATGGGATAAATGTTTAAAATTCAGATGGCCGACGAAGGAAATCTGAATAATGATAACCAGAGTAACATTAACGTGGTTAATGAGAATCCGAGCATCAATAACAACGGAAACCAAATGGATAATAGTGTTGTTCAACATATAGTGGCACAAGGAATCATAGATGCCATGCCATTTATTATTCAAACCATTCAAGAAGCAAATAATAAAAGTAAGCATAGTAGTAAGCGACCAGTTGAACCAGAAAACAGCGTGAACAATGGACCTGTACCTCAAGTACCCATTCCCAAAAGAAGAAGAACCGTGTCTTACGGTTGTTCTTATAAAGAATTCTGGTCTTGTAAACCAATGGAATTCTCGGGTAACGAAGGGGCCGTTGCAACCCTACGCTGGATAGAGAAGACTGAGGCAGTCTTAAGAATAAGTAAGTGTGCTGAAGAAGATAAGATATTGTTTGCTTCTAATCTGTTTAAGAATTCAACGCTAGAATAGTGGAAGACTATCCTTCAATCAAGAGGAAGTGATAGAACTTACAATATGGAATGGGAAGAATTTAAGAACAAGGTGGAAAGGAAATTCTGCCCACCCAATGAGAAGGAACAGATAGCAAATAAATTCCTAAACCTTTGGATGACTGGTGTAGATAGTAAAGGGTACACTAAGTTATTCTTTGAATATGCTAGAATAGTACCAACTCTTGCTTCACCAGAACCAATGCTAATCTCTCGTTATATTTGGGGATTAATTGGGGAGATAAGACATGTAGTCAAGGCAGCTAGACCTCAAACCATAGAAGAAGCTGTAGACCTAGCCAATACCTTGACTGATGAATTAGTCTGTACCCGAGAAGAGGATCAAAGGAGGAACCTATCCCAAAAGTTGACTCAAGAATTTCGTTCTAGAAATTCTAAGCGTGGGAGAAATGTAGGTTCTACCTCTGCACCCTACTGTAGGCATTGCAAAAGAAAGCATTCAGGAAGATGCTCCATATATTGTAACTTTTGCAAAATATTGGGACACAAGGAAGAAGACTGCAGGAAGAAAGCTAACAACAAAATATGTTACAACTGCGGAGAACAAGGTCATATCAAGCTTAATTGCCCAAAATTAGCTCCAGCTGCAAACAACAAGAATACCAAAAATGCTAGAGCATTTGTTCTGACTGCAGAGGAAGCCAAGATGATTCTAGATGTTATAGCTGGTATGTTTTTAGTTAATGATGTCTTTGCTAAAGTATTATTTGACTCTGGTGCAAACCAAAGTTTTATTAATACATCATTTTGCAAATTTCTAAATCAATCACTAACTAAACTACCACTAGAATGCTTAGTAGAGACAGCTAATGGAGAAACTGTTAGAATTTCTGAAATCTTGCAGGGAGCAAGAATAGAAATTTTAAATCAGAAATTCATAGCAAATCTTTATCCCATGAATCTGGCAGGATTTGATGTTGTTTTAGGAATGGATTGGTTAATAGCCAATAAAGCCAGTATTTTATGTGATCAAAAGTCAATTCAAGTAAATTCACCAAAAGGTAAAATGATCACAATTAAAGGAGATAAGCTCTCTAGACCCACAAAATTCATCTCTGTGATGAAAACCGCAAGTTATATAAGAAAAAGTTCTATAGTGTATATGATTTCCATAATCACTAACACTAAAGAAAAGGATTTAAAAGACATTCCAGTAGTGTCTCAGTTTTCAGATATCTTTCCAGAAGAATTACCAGGACTACCTCCAGACAGAGAAGTTGAATTCAGAATTCACCTGCTACCAGGAACAGCACCAATTGCCAAAGCACCTTACCATTTGGCACCTGTAGAAATGCAAGAATTAAAGAAACACTTGGACGAATTGTTGGAGAAAGGATTTATACAACCGAGTTCGTCGCCATGGGGAGCGCCGATACTGTTTGTTAAAAAGAAGGACGAATCAATGCGTATGTGCATTGATTACCGTGAATTAAACAAGTTCACGATTAAGAATCGGTACCCATTACCAAGAATCGATGATCTGTTTGATCAACTACAAGGAGCTCGATTTTTCTCTAAAATCGATTTAAGGTCAGGATATCATCAGTTAAAGGTACAGGAAGAGGACATTCCTAAAACCGCTTTCAGAACAAGGTATGGTCATTATGAATTTACTGTCATGCCATTTGGTTCAACCAATGCCCCAGCTGCATTTATGGACATGATGAACCGAATATGTAAGCCATATTTGGATAAATTCATAATTGTATTTATAGATGATATTCTAATTTACTCTAAGAATAAAGAGGATCATGCAAGACATTTGCACACACTTTTGAGTTTACTACGAAAGGAAAAGCTTTATGCTAAGTTTTCAAAATGCGAATTTTGGTTAGAACATGTACAATTTCTTGGACATTTAGTAAACCATAAATGAATCCAGGTGGATCCCACAAAGATCGAGGCGATTACCAAATGGAAAACCCCTGAGTCTCCAACCGAGGTTAGAAGTTTCTTAGGATTGGCCGGTTATTATAGAAGATTTATTCAAGATTTTTCTAGAATAGCCATTCCCTTAACTAAGCTAACCTGTAAAACTGTTAAGTTTGAATGGGGATTAAAACAAGAAGAAGCATTTAGAATCCTTAAGCAAAGATTAACCCATACACCCATACTAGCATTACCAGAAGAAACTGAAGATTTTGTAGTCTATTGTGATGCTTCTAAACTAGGTTATGGATGCGTATTAATGCAACGCCAAAAGGTTATAGCTTACGCATCTAGACAACTTAAGAATCATGAAGAGAATTATTCAACCCATGATTTAGAATTAGGAGCTATAATTTTTGCTCTTAAGATTTGGAGACATTACCTTTATGGTAGTAAGTTTACCATTTTCACTGATCATAAGAGTTTAAGGTATATTTTCAAACAAAAGGAGTTGAATATGAGACAAAGACGCTGGATGGAAATGCTTAGTGATTATGATTATGATATCCAGTATCATGAAGGAAGAGCAAATGTAGTAGCAGATGCTTTAAGTCGAAAGTATCATGAAAAGCCAAAAAGGGTACGTTCTCTTAAATTAAACCTGCAAGTAGATTTAAATGATCAGATAAGAGAAGCACAAGAATCAGTAATCAAGGACGATTCTGAAAAATTAAAAGGTATGTTAAAAGAATTAGAACAAGGAACAGAAGGAATATGGAGATTCCATGAAAAGAGAATGTGGATACCTAAATTAGGAAACCTACGTCATCGTATACTAGAAGAAGCCCATAAATCTAAATATACGATGCATCCAGGAAGTGATAAAATGTACCAGGATCTAAAGAAAATTTCTGGTGGATAGGAATGAAAAAGGACATAGCAGCCTATGTTTCTAAATGTTTAACTTTCTCACAAGTTAAAGCTGAACATCAGAAACCCTCAGGTTTGTTACAACAATTAGAAATGCCAGTGTGGAAATGGGAATTGATAACAATTGATTTTGTTACTAAATTACCCAAAACTAAGAAAGGAAATCATACAATCTGGGTGATTGTAGATAGGCTAACCAAGTCAGCCCATTTTCTACCAATGAAGGAAACTTTTAGTATGGAACAATTAGCGAAATTGTATGTAAATGAAATTGTTTCTTTACATGGTATTCCTTTATCAATTGTTTCTGATAGGGATAGCCTCTTTACATCTCATTTCTAGTCAAGTTTCCAAAAGGCAATGGGAACCAAGTTAAAACTAAGCACAGCTTATCGTCCTCAAACGAACGGACAAAGCGAAAGAACAATTCAAACGATGGAAGATATGCTTAGAGCTTGTGTAATTGATTTTGGAGGTAATTAGGATGATCACTTACCTTTAATAGAATTTTCTTATAATAATAGTTATCACACAAGTATCAATGCTGCACCATTCGAAGCACTTTATGGACGAAAGTGCCGAACCCCAGTCTGTTGGGCAGAAATTGGGGAAAAGCAACTATCTGGGATAGTGCAAGAAACAACCGACAAGATTATTCAAGTCAAGGAACGACTGAAAGCTGCACGTGATCGACAAAAGAGCTATGCCAATAACCGACGCAAGCCATTGGAATTTCAAGTAGGAGATAAAGTATTATTGAAGGTCTCTCCTTGGAAAGGAGTAGTAAGATTCATAAAAAGGGGAAAGCTAAGTCCCAGGTAAGTTGGACCTTTTGAGATTATTAGAAGAATAGGATCTGTAGCCTATCAGCTACAACTGCCAGAGGAAATGGCAGGAATACATGATGTGTTTCATGTATCTAATCTCAAAAAGTGTTTAACTGATGAATCACAGATAGTACCTCTTAAGGATATAGAGGTAAATGAACAACTCAAATTTGTAGAAAGACCTCTACAGATTGAAGACAGGAAAATAAAGAACGTCAAACATAAAAGACTAGTTCTAGTCAAAGTGAAGTGGGACTCCAAAAGAGGACCTGAGTACACCTGGGAACTCGAGTCAGAAATGCAAAGGAAATATCCGTATTTATTCCAGTAGATCTCGAGGACGAGCTCTAAAATAAGGTGGGGAGAATGTAACAACCCTCGGTAAAACCAACACCCTCATAATATTTTCGACTCCCTAGTATATTTTAAAATATCACTATATGTCAGTAAATACACCTCGTATGTGAAAACCGAGCCCGAAATATGTTATAATATATAAGATAAATTAAAAACAAGAAATAGTAAGTTAAGGCGGGCCGCGTAGGATCCCACCCCAACCTCACGCGGGCGGTATAGAGGTTTAAATCAGAATTCGTTAATTTATAAATTGATATGGGCCGTGATGTGTGTAAAATGCAACATATAAATTACATCAAATGAGGCATAAAACTAACCCTTTTTTAGTACTAATATTGGAAAAAGAGTGTTTTTGTCTTCCTTTTGTATTTTCAGGATTAAATGAGCTCAAAAACGCAAAAGAAGCAAAAAGACAGCTAAATCCAACATAAATACAAGAAAAGGAACATTAGTGGATTGCCCGAACCCTCAACGGCACCTTCCAAAGCAAAATAGAGAAAACAGAAGGCTGAACACGCCCCGTGCTCAGCCAGCACGGGGCCGTGCCCAAGAAGCAGGAGAAAAGACAAACCTATAGAAGCTTCTATTGCCCACCACGGGCCGTGCTCAGCGGACACGGGGGGCGTGCCGAAAGTACTGCAGGCGCATTAATTGTAATTGCGAATTACAATTAATGAAGAGAGAGAGTGTCAGACGGGCACGGGGCCGTGCCCAGCGAACACGGGGCCGTGCCCAGGCTTCTGTTCAGCCTATAAATAGGAGTGCTTGGTTTCATTGCAACTCATCCCTTGGCACACCACCTCTCTCACACTTCATCCACCACCCACCACCATCACAACACCATCATCCACCACCATCATCCATTGTCCATCATAGAGTGTGTGAGTCGTCTCGGGATCCAAGATTGATCGTAAGAGTTCTTGACAATCAAGGCCATGTTTGCCTAAGTCTCTTACATCACTTGGTGAAGACAAAGTGTCTAGTATAATACTTTTTATTTCTAATCTTTTGCACTTTTTATTTGGTTTTGTATTAATGACTTTAATAACTAGTTACTTATGTTGAAGGTGATCTTTCCTTATCGTTTGTCCGTGGTGTCTTGGCATTATTTTACTGTCTATATAAAATAAAGGATTTTCACCATTCATATCTCCACGGTCTATATGGAGGTATGTTGGCTACCTGGTAGGGGGTTAAGGGAACGGTTTGGTAAAGGTCTTGCCATTGTTCAGCGTTTAGAGGTCCTGCAATGGACCTGGGTCAAATTTAGTAGGACCTCCTTCAATACTTCACGGTATTGGATGGCGGGGGTCCAAACTCTTTGATCCCCTCATAAGTTAACTACTATTAATACTATAACCCGGCTATTTAGGACTGTATCCCTGCTGACTCAGACTACTTAGTCGAGGGTAACGTCACCGCCAAAAGCGGGGCCTACCACAATACTGCATTAATAACTTAATTCATTATCTTCCAATAATCCACCCCTTTAGGATTGTATCCCTGCTGACTCAAACTACTGGGGTGAGGGTAACGTCACCTTCAAAAGAGGGGCCTACTACAATAACTAAGATAATCTCTTAATTATGTGCAAAAGTGAGGAAATAATCAAAGGTTATACTAGATACGAGTCGGAACCAAGTGATTCATCTTGTCTATCTGTTTTTATTTTATTTTTATTTTCAGCATTTTAGTTAGTTTTTATTTTTCTTAGTTTAAAACATTTTTCTAAAACTTTTATTTTGGTTAGACGTTGAGGATAAACCGGTACTAAAAGCTCTTGTGTCCTTGGACGACCTCGGTATCTTACCAACGCTATACTACACTCAACGATGGGTGCACTTGCCCATATGTGTGTTTAGTGTTAGTGAAATATCGTGTTTTATAAATTTAAAACTTGGCTGAAATAAGTGTTAAAAGGGCTTAAAATATACACCTAAAATATACGACACTTCACGCACATCAAGTTTTTGGCGCCGCTGCCGGGGACACAAGGATTTTAAGAAAGCTTAAAATCGACGGCCTAATCAGTTTTTTTTCAAAACCTTTTTAAACGCGCGCACATTTTTCTGCATTTAGTTTAGTTTTGCATTTACAGTATCCTGTACACGGGGCCGTGTTCACTGAACACGGGGCCGTGCTGCAGATTTTTCATAAACGCCCAGTAACAGTAGCTTGAACACGGGCCGTGCTCACTGAACACGCCCCGTGCTCAACTAGATCAGTCAAATTAATTAAAACGCCCAGATACAGATTCTGAACACGGGGCCGTGTCCACTCAACACGGGGCCGTGTCCAGCCTCTGTTTCCGTTTTTATTTTTGTTTTCTGATCTCGAGACTCGGTTGTGGTCTGCTGAGTGATTCTTATGGATCAATACTCAGGAGGTTACAACTACACCTATGATGAGGATGATTATAGGGGTAATTATTGCACAAATTGTCGTACTACACGTTCAATTCAAGATAATCACTCGTACCAACCATCCAATTCATACACTTACTATGAGGGGCCCAGGTACGAACCATCAACTTCATACACATCCTATGAAGACCAAAGGTATGAAACTCCTCCCTCATACTCATATTTTGATGAACCAAGGTATGAGCCTTCTTACTCATACTTTGAGGAACCAAGGTATGAGCCACCACCTTCATATGCTTATTATGAGGAACCTTGGCGTGAACAACCCACCTCATATGAGTATTATGAAGAACAAAATTACGAACCTTATCCATCATATGCTTACAATGAAGGGCAATGGTGTGAACCATCAACTTCATATGGGTATTATGAGGAACAAAGGGTCGAACAACCGGATTCAAGCTTAGAAAATAATGATTCTTTTTCTATAACCGAAGTGACCGATAGGATATTAGAACACATTAGAGTTATCGATCGGTGTATAAAAGAAGCTCGCGCAAGGGAAGAGGAGTCCCGCGCAAGAGAAGAATTAAAAAAGGAAGAGATAACTAAAAATGAAAAAATGGAAGAACAAATAAGTGAAAAACCGACACATGAGTTAAACAACGAAAAAGGTGAGTCCGACAACGTTAAAATCCAAGAAGAGTCTAATTTTGAAGAAATTCATCTCTTATCACCTTCTTTCGAAAATCATTGTTTAGTACCCACTCATGCTAAGTTTCTAAAAGAGTTAAACACTAACACTAAAATTGACGAAACGGTAAGTGTTAAGTTAACTAATGATCAAACTTCACTAATAAAAGAAGACCCATTTGAAATTAACATCACACCGGTTCCATGTTTCTTTCAAAATTCGTTTATTAGTAATGTCACAATCGATAAAGATCTTTGTGTTAACATAATGCCTAACTACCTTTTCGAAAAATTAAGTATTAGTGATTTTTCTCCACTTCAAATACCCATTTTTCTATCCAATCGGAAAGTAATAAAATCAATCGGTATAGTTGAAGATGTCTTGGTTCAAACAAATCAAATGGTAGTTCCAACCGACTTTGTCATCCTCGATGACGCTCCTCTAGTGTTGGGACGACCATTTGTAAAAACTTACGAAGCTTTGAAAAACCGGAAGTTCAATAATCTACCTCTTCAATTAGGGGCATTTAAAAGAAGTGTCGATCTCGAACGATCAATGAAATATCCATTCGGCAATAATGACCCCCTAATTGAAGATGAAGATGAGCCACCCGATACAAGTGAAGAGACTGACCACTTTGTCGAAGAAGAGGTCGCCATAGAACAAACTTTTAAAGTTCTTGATCGAAACGAGCAACCAAATAAGGAGTCTCCTAAAGACCCACCACTTGAGCTCAAAGAACTTCCAAAAGGTTTGGAATATGCTTTTCTAGACAAAGATGGTAAATTACCTGTAATTATTTCGTCTAAATTAGATAACCTAGAAAAAGAAAAACTAGCTAGTCTTTTGAAAAAACACAAAAATGCAATAGCTTGGAAACTTGTTGACATAAGAGGAATTAGTCCTTCTATGTGCACACACAAAATTTTGATGAATGATGACTACAAATCTGTCATACAACCACAACGTCGAGTAAATCCAAATGTTCAAGAAGTGGTTAAAAATGAAGTCATCAAATTACTTGACGCAGGACTTATCTATCCTATTTCCGATAGTCCTTGGGTAAGTCCCGTCCAAGTAGTTCCAAAGAAAGGAGGTATGACGGTAATAACTAACGAAAAAAATGAATTAATACCAACAAGAACCGTCACAAGATGGAGAGTATGTATAGATTATAGACGATTAAATGAAGCAACAAGAAAGGATCATTTTCCTTTACCCTTCATTGATCAAATGTTAGAAAGATTATCCGGTCATAAATTCTACTGTTTCTTGGATGGTTTTTCAGGTTACTTTCAAATCCCGATAGCACCCGAAGACCAAGAAAAGACAACTTTCACATGTCCCTATGGAACTTTTGCCTATCGACGCATGCCGTTTGGTCTATGTAATGCCCCCGCAACATTCCAACGTTGCATGGTAGCCATTTTCCATGACATGATAGAAAAGACAATGGAAGTCTTCATGGACGACTTTTCTATCTTTGGGGATTCATACGACCAATGCCTCGATAACCTTGAACGAATGCTATCCCGATGTGAGGAAACTAACCTCGCCCTTAATTGGGAAAAATGCCATTTCATGGTAACGGAGGGAATAGTACTCGGTCACAAGATCTCAAGCGAAGGAATGGAGGTGGATCAAGCCAAAATAGATACCATTTCTAGGTTACCTCCTCCATCCTCCGTAAGAGCTATTAGAAGTTTCCTAGGGCATGCCGGATTTTATAGGAGGTTTATCAAAGACTTTTCAAAAATCTCAAGACCTCTAACAAAGTTACTTGAAAAAGATGCTCCTTTCATCTTTGACAAGGATTGCAATCAAGCATTTCTAACCCTAAAGGAAATGTTAGTCAATGCACCTATCATGATAGCACCTGATTGGAAATTTCCTTTCGAAATCATGTGCGATGCTAGTGACTTTGCAGTTGGAGCTGTCTTGGGACAGAGAAAAGAAAAGCATTTCCACCCAATATATTATGCTAGTAAAACACTTAACGATGCACAAGAAAATTACACAACAACTGAAAAAGAGTTACTAGCTGTGGTATTTGCTTTTGATAAATTTCGCTCTTATCTTGTTCTTTCTAAAACTATAGTCTACACAGACCATGCAGCCATTCGATATCTCTTTAAGAAGCAAGACGCAAAACCACGTTTGATTAGGTGGATTCTACTCCTCCAAGAATTCGACATTGAAATCAAAGACAAAAGAGGAGCAGAAAATACCGCAGCAGATCATCTTTCGCGCTTAGAAGACCCAGCTTTAGAGGCAACCAAGGGCGAGCAAATCAACGAAAAATTCCCAACTGAATCCCTGGAAATGGTGGAATTTAAGGAAGAACCATGGTACGCCGACTTTGCCAACTACTTAGCTAGTGGAATAGTCGCAAAAGGATGGCCACATCATCAAAGAAAAAAAATTCTTTGCCAATGTGAAACACTATTTTTGGGAAGATCCATATCTTTTCAAAATGTGTGCCGACCAACTCGTCAGACGATGCGTACATGGTAGTGAAGCCCGAAGAATTCTTCGCCATTGTCACGAAGGTCCATACGGAGGACATCATGGTGCTGCCAGTACCGCACGAAAGGTATTTGATTCAGGATTTTATTGGCCAACCATTTACAAAGATGCCCAAAATCTTGTAAAGACATGTGATGCTTGCCAAAGAACAGGTAATATTTCTTCCAAAAACGAAATGCCACAAAATGGCATTCTTGTTTGTGAAATTTTTGATGTGTGGGGACTCGACTTTATGGGACCTTTTCCACCATCGAAAGGAAACAAATACATACTTGTGGCAGTAGATTACCTGTCTAAATGGGCCGAGGCCGAAGCACTTCCAACAAATGATGGAAGAGTGGTGGTAAGATTTCTGAAAAAATTATTCTCTCGTTTTGGCACACCCAAAGCTTTAATAAGTGATAGAGGTACCCATTTTTGTAATCATCAACTTGAAAAAATTTTAACAAGATATGGGGTCTATCACCGGGTTTCGACAGCTTATCACCCTCAAACAAACGGACAAGCCGAAGTGACCAATAGAGGGCTAAAACGAATACTTGAAAAAACCGTAGGGTTAAATAAAAAGGAATGGGCTGATAAATTAGATGATGCTTTATGGGCTTTTCGAACTGCTTATAAAACAACGATAGGTACAACCCCATATAAGCTAGTCTATGGAAAAAGTTGCCACTTGCCAGTAGAAATTGCACACAAAGCCTACTGGGCAATCAAAAATGTAAACTTAGATCTAGAATTTGCTGGTAAAAATCGATTTTGTCAAATAAATGAGTTAGACGAACTTAGGAATTATGCATACTCAAACTCTGAAATTTATAAGGAAAGAATGAAAGATTGGCATGACAAACATATTAAACCTAATGAATTTCGGGTAGGAGATTTAGTTCTTTTGTTTAATTCACGACTTCGATTGTTTCCTGGTAAATTAAAGTCTAGGTGGTCAGGACCTTTTTCCGTCACCCATATTTTTCCACACGGTGCAGTGGAAATTAAACCTCGAAATGGGTCACCATTTAAAGTCAATGGCCAACGGCTGAAACTCTATCAAGGATTTATTGAGGATGAGGAAGAAGAAATCTCGCTTCAAACCGTGGAAGAATAAAAACATCATGCCTGGTAAGTTACGAACGATGGAGGCGGCAAAAATAAAGCGGTAAGTTTTCTAAACCATAGCTTATAGGAAAAAGGGGCACTCACACGCGCACTATAAAAAAAAAAAAAAAAAAAAAAAGCTCGGCACGAGGCCGTGTCCGCTGGACACGGGGCCGTGTTCGCGCTGCAGACGGGATAAAACCCCTTTTTCAAAACAGTTTCTTCATTCCACACGCCCCGTTTCCCCACAAAAGCTCTGGTTCCAGGCGATTTTCCGCGAGATTCCAACGTCTCTTACCGGTCTAACAACGTCAAGGTATGATTCTGTCACTCGTATTAGTTAGATTAGTCACTTGCATGTAGTTAATACACCACAAATTTGGGGGAAAATCTAGGGTTCTTGATGTTCATTCGGATCGAACCTAAAATTTTTGCCTAAATCTGTTTGCATTTAGTTAGATTAGTGTTATGGGAAGTAAATACACTTGTATTGTTCATAGATTCACCCGATTTTTTACAAAAACCCCAAACCCTTGTTCTTGAACCGTAAAAGATAAAATTGATAGGGTAAACGGGTTATTTTGGGAAAAACGGCACTTAGGGTTTCATTTTCGGGGGAAACCGCACCTATTGGTTCAAAAATTTTCAAGTTTTCGAAACCGGGTCGAAAAATGGGATTTTTGAGTAACAGACCCCTGAACACGGGGCCGTGTCCGATGGGCACGGGGTCGTGTCCAGCCCGCTGTTTGCAGTTTTGTCCGAAAATATTTCTGTTTCATGCTAACTTTTGGTGTATTCTTGCAGATGGCCAGGAAGTTTACTAGATTCAACGCCAATGAGCTAGATGCAAGAGCTCGATACGAGCTTCTCCAAACAAGGCCGGAGGAATACCCGAGGCAGGCATGCACAGAACTACTAACCTTCGTGAATCAAATTGACCGTTTCAACAACATTGTCACGGGACCACTCAGAGTCGCACTAACAACCCGACTCCGTTCTGTTCATGAATGCACCTTGGAATTCTACAGCACCTTTGCATTCAAGTCAAGGTGCGAGCCGTTCGATGAAGAAGGGGTGTTATTCAGGTGTGGCGGAACGAGGTATTCGATCTCCATGGCACAATTCGGGTCGATTATCGGGTTGTATGCGGAGGAGGATGCGGGAGACGAAGGAAATATAGGGGGATTGAGAGAAATCGAAGACAACGAGCGCCAAGCCATGTGGGCTCAGATTGGGGAAGGGTTCTACAATCCGAGCAGCACTAAGAGTACCAAGCTGAGGGATCCGCTTTACAGATACATTCATAGGCTCCTCGGCTACTCTCTTAGCCAAAGGCATGACAGTGGTGGCGTCGTTGGGTTAAGAGATTTGCTTGTCCTCCATTGCATTCACAACCGTAGGCCGCTCGATGTTCCGTACCTTATGCTCCGAAACATGCATCACAACCGCCTTGCTAGTGCACCAACTCCTCTTTTCTTCGGGGGGTGGGTGCACCGTCTCTTCAGGCACTTCGCCCACATTCCGAGGGCATTTGAGAGAAGCCCATGGTCGGGTACGGTGGATATTCACATATGCCGCTCGATGAACCTGGTTTATGAGGCAGAAGATGGGACGGTAACCTTTCAAAGGATGCAAGGTCATGCATGGAACCCGCAAGAAGCACTTGTCCTCCCAGCACCGCAACATCATCAGTACCAATACCCACCCCACGGTGATCCGGGCCAATCATCCTCCTCGGGAGGCAGTTTTCCTAATTTTCAAAGTTTGCATGATTTGTTGCAGGAAAACCTCATGTGTACTCGGAACACCTATAATATGGCAAGCAACACCTACCACCGGGTCGGAGCTATCGAGAGAAACCTATCCGAGATACAAGAAGACGTCGGATACATACGAGACCACATTGCACGCCATGGAGGGGGTGACGATGATGATGATGATGATGATGCCATGGAGTAGGCGGGAGGAGCATAGGAGGAAGCGGTTGATTGGTGGCTCCCCAGGTTAACCCTTTGCAATCTTGAACAATTGGTGGCCTGCGTGCCAAGTGTTAGACAATTTACTTTTCCTAACTATTTTCTGCATTTTATTTTTCTTACTTTATGCGTGGAACAATTAACTTTGGTAACGTAGGATGTTGGTATTGCTTGGTGTGGTATTAAGTGTTCAAACAGGTACAAACCAAGGCTTAAGGTGTTAAGACTCAGCACCTATAAGGCTAGGATGGAAAAACCGGAGGAAGAAACCTGTTTTTCAGGCTTCCAGACTGTCCACACGGGGACGTGTCCAGCCAACACGCCCCCGTGCTCACCTCCCTGACCTGCTGTTTGGCTTCTGTTCGGCAGAATCTTGTCAGACACGTGGCCGTGTCCAGTGGACACGGGGCCGTGTCCACCTTCTGTAAGTTCTTATTACTGGCACCTGAACACGGGGTCGTGCCCACTCAACACGGGGCCGTGTTCAGTGCCCAGTAACACAAATTTTTGCTTTTAAACACTATTTTACACATCTAATCAACCTAAAAATTTATTTTTGGGACACATTGAGGACAATGTGTAATTTAAGTGTGGGGGGGATGCTAAAACCTTGAATTTTGCAAGTCCTAAATACAAGCCTTACACAAAACTCTATTGGAACCGCTAATCACCCCAAATTTTTTCAAAAATTTCATTTTTTTTACTTGTCTAGGTTTAACTCGGGAAATTCAAGCTCTCAAAAAGGTTATATTTTTACAAATTTACAACCGATAGCGTAGTGATAAAAAGAACCAACATAAGAAAATTATGAAAAGGCATGACAAACTTATTTAAAATTTGATTATATATACTTGATCACATAAAAAACCCATTCCCACAAAAGTGAGTTTTGAGCCTTTATTGAGCACACAATTTCATATCATTTGACTAAATGCTCATTTTTCGTTTCTTGTGTGAATAGCCGCTTGGTTCTTACGACTCTAGAACTTGCCATGACAATACATTCCCGGTCCTTATCAACTTAAACCCGAGTAAGTAAATGATAGAGGCATTAGGACTAACATTTTTCATTTCTACACCATTATTTTTCTTTTTTTTTACCACCTACCCAAAAATCCCCCTAGTTAACCCCTTTGAGCCTAAACCTTTTCGTTTCATCACCCAAAACAAAAACCCTTTCACCCACCAAAACCTTTTTCATTTTTAACCCTTTATTTTAGTAACAAGTTCGGTTCTTCGAAAAAAAAAAAAAATGAAGCAAAAAGAAAATAAACAAACAAAGTAATAAAAAATAACTTTGTTTGAATAAAAGCTTCATCAAAAAATAAAAAGTTGCAAAAATACGAAAACCGACACTTGTTACGCTTTTTAGCCCTTTTTCTACTAACCACTAACCCAACCACCTACCTTTAACCCTAGCCAACCCTTAACCCACAAAGTCCTCTTGATATCTACAAAGGTATAAAAGTTAAAAAGGAGGAGGATTGATTTCTTGGCAAGCCTATGGTAGGAATAAGTTCCGTGCCGCTCTCGAGTGATTCACTAAAAATACACCTTCGGCCGAGTGTGAGTGATTTCCCCGCGAGGTATGTGAACTTGTATATAAATAGAATTTTAAAAAAATTATGTTATGCCCAAATAAGTAATTTCTTTTATGAACAGTTCTAAATAAATCATTACGAATAGGAGTGTAAATAAATAAAAAAATAAAACCCCAAAAAGATCTTGGAAATCCCGACACTCTATGACAAGCCCAAAACCTTCTCTTCTACCTATTCCATTTGGGAGTGTAAGCCAAATATTAAAGAGTTTTGCTTGAGGACAAGCAAAAGTTCAAGTGTGGGGGTATTTGATGTGTGTAAAATGCAACATATAAATTACATCAAATGAGGCATAAAACTAACCCTTTTTTAGTACTAATATTGGAAAAAGAGTGTTTTTGTCTTCCTTTTGTATTTTCAGGATTAAATGAGCTCAAAAACGCAAAAGAAGCAAAAAGACAGCTAAATCCAACATAAATACAAGAAAAGGAACATTAGTGGATTGCCCGAACCCTCAACGGCACCTTCCAAAGCAAAATAGAGAAAACAGAAGGCTGAACACGCCCCGTGCTCAGCCAGCACGGGGCCGTGCCCAAGAAGCAGCAGAAAAGACAAACCTATAGAAGCTTCTATTGCCCACCACGGGCCGTGCTCAGCGGACACGGGGGGCGTGCCGAAAGTACTGCAGGCGCATTAATTGTAATTGCGAATTACAATTAATGAAGAGAGAGAGTGTCAGACGGGCACGGGGCCGTGCCCAGCGAACACGGGGCCGTGCCCAGGCTTCTGTTCAGCCTATAAATAGGAGTGCTTGGTTTCATTGCAACTCATCCCTTGGCACACCACCTCTCTCACAATTCATCCACCACCCACCACCATCACAACACCATCATCCACCACCATCATCCATTGTCCATCATAGAGTGTGTGAGTCGTCTCGGGATCCAAGATTGATCGTAAGAGTTCTTGACAATCAAGGCCATGTTTGCCTAAGTCTCTTACATCACTTGGTGAAGACAAAGTGTCTAGTATAATACTTTTTATTTCTAATCTTTTGCACTTTTTATTTGGTTTTGTATTAATGACTTTAATAACTAGTTACTTATGTTGAAGGTGATCTTTCCTTATCGTTTGTCCGTGGTGTCTTGGCATTATTTTACTGTCTATATAAAATAAAGGATTTTCACCATTCATATCTCCACGGTCTATATGGAGGTATGTTGGCTACCTGGTAGGGGGTTAAGGGAACGGTTTGGTAAAGGTCTTGCCATTGTTCAGCGTTTAGAGGTCCTGCAATGGACCTGGGTCAAATTTAGTAGGACCTCCTTCAATACTTCACGGTATTGGATGGCGGGGGTCCAAACTCTTTGATCCCCTCATAAGTTAACTACTATTAATACTATAACCCGGCTATTTAGGACTGTATCCATGCTGACTCAGACTACTTAGTCGAGGGTAACGTCACCGCCAAAAGCGGGGCCTACCACAATACTGCATTAATAACTTAATTCATTATCTTCCAATAATCCACCCCTTTAGGATTGTATCCCTGCTGACTCAAACTACTGGGGTGAGGGTAACGTCACCTTCAAAAGAGGGGCCTACTACAATAACTAAGATAATCTCTTAATTATGTGCAAAAGTGCGGAAATAATCAAAGGTTATACTAGATACGAGTCGGAACCAAGTGATTCATCTTGTCTATCTGTTTTTATTTTATTTTTATTTTCAGCATTTTAGTTAGTTTTTATTTTTCTTAGTTTAAAACATTTTTCTAAAACTTTTATTTTGGTTAGACGTTGAGGATAAACCGGTACTAAAAGCTCTTGTGTCCTTGGACGACCTCGGTATCTTACCAACGCTATACTACACTCAACAATGGGTGCACTTGCCCATATGTGTGTTTAGTGTTAGTGAAATATCGTGTTTTATAAATTTAAAACTTGGCTGAAATAAGTGTTAAAAAGGGCTTAAAATATACACCTAAAATATACGACACTTCACGCACATCAGCCGCGTAAGACCCCGTTTAAGTTCACGCGGGCCGCGAGTGTCCCAAATGGTGGCGCAGCCCTGAGCTGACACGTGTCGACATCGTGGCGGACCTAGATGCTGACCCAGCTAAGCTATTCCGTTGACCAGGGTTGACGCGGGCCGCGTAACCCTTGTCTGTTCTTTACGCGGGCCGCGTGAGGACTAGGTTTCAACACTATATAAGAGAGAAACGGGTTTTCGTTTTCCATCGCTCACAATTCAATTCTCAATCTCACTTTCTGTAGAAAAGTTATTATAGTCGGGTATTATACCCCTAATTAGCAAGGTTCTGCTCCGTTGTAAGTATTATAAACCCAGTTTCATAACAGATACGCTGCCCGATTGATTTAGGATTCCGTAACAACTGTCGTGGTTCTGCCCAACGTAGTTGTTGGAATGCCGTCTTGGGGAGAGTATCATTAATATTTTCAAATGGTTATGATACTAACCGATGTACATTTGTGTAAATTATAGATTATATCCAGGAAACCCTTACGCGAAATCTAAGATAGCAATGTGAGTTTATCCTCTTTTTGTTAACCTTTTTGGAATGTTTTACAATGCGATTAAGCGGTGATTGAGTCTTTGTAGTTCTTCAATTACTGTCGGTATGTTGGGGTTTTGTATACAAAATTTACTACCTTGTGAGTAGTAAGTCGGGGATGACAGGACGTTACCATTGGACAAAGAGTTAGCCAATGAGTAATATGACCCACAAGTCAGGATTGACAGTACTGAATGAGTAATTGTGTAGAAATAAACAATGTGATCGCTCTCGATACTGTTTTAATTGATAAAATATTCTTTATTAAACTGGGATTCACTCACCAGTATTTCCCGCTGACAAATATTTTTAAAACATGTTTCAGGTAACAAAATGTGACAGCCAATTAGTAAAAAGCCAGCTGGAAAGCACTGAAGGCTTGGGGAAAAATGTGGCTATAAAAGTTACCTAAAAGATGATGTTTTAAAATTCAATAAATAGGGTTTATCCCTATGAATGTATTGTAATAAGAAACTTGGGTTTTACCCATGTGATTATTAATATTAAATATGGTGGTTTTACTCTGATAAACATTTCCTAACTACAGTCCTGATGAAAATTTCCGCTGCCAAATTAGACAAATACCACGATACCACCGAAACTGGCTCACGTCCTCCCGTTCTCGGGAATCAGGGATCGGGGGTTGTGATAGATCAGATTTGGAAAGACAGGAAAACTTGCACCTAGATATGTTGGACCATTCAAGATCGTCGAAAAAATCGGAAAAGTGGCCCACAGACTTGAGTTACCTCCTGAACTCGGAAATGTTCATCCAACCTTTCACGTGTCCAATCTCAAAAAGTGTTTAGCTGATGAGAAACTCCACATACCACTTGATGAAATTCGTGTTGATGACACGATGCACTTTGTTGAGAAACCTGTGGAAATCTTGGACCGTGAAGTCAAGAAACTCAAACGCAAGCGCATTCCAATTGTCAAAGTTCACTGGGAATCTAAACGTGGAGCAGAATCTACTTGGGAACATGAAGATCAAATGAAAGCGAAATATCCACATCTATTCTCACAAGTTTCCTCTAAATAAATTTCGGGACGAGATTTCCTAAAGTAGGGGAGCCTGTGACATCTGTGCCTGTAATCATCGTATTAACTCTGAATAGTTCAATTATCAATAAAACAATGTGATTTGATCCCAATATTTTTTTATTTATGTTTGACATTTTGCACATTTTGATTTTAGTTCGATTTGAAACACTATATCGCTTTCTAGAAAGTTATACGCAAACTGATGCGTTAACGTAATCAGTTTAACGCGAAAAACACTCCAGAACATCAACATATGCTTAACATACCTTAAATAACCTTTACATAACTTAGAAATAAGTTTTAAAGGGTTTGGTATGGCAAAAATAAGTTTATTCGCTTTCAGGGACTAATTTCGACAAACTGCGAAACTATACTGATTCGTATAGTAACGAACATTTTGGAACTTGATCATAAGTTAAACATACCCTAAATATCCTTTACATAGCTTAGAAATAGGCTTTGAGGGGTTCGGTAAGCAAAAATAAACTTATTCGATCAACAGGGACTAAAAGCGTCAAAAAGTGCATAAGTTTGCATTTACGCGCATATCTTACGTTCTGAACATATCCGGAGATCCAAAAATTTTTGTAATCATTAAAAATTTTTATTTTAGTGATTGGCATGCTAAAATTCCATTCGTCGTGTAATTTGGATCGTTTTTCGCGTCCGTTCGAGTTTCGTTGTAATTAGCCGAATAACGTGACCGTACGACCAAACGAACCAACATCCGAGATGTTTTCAAGCATATTTCATGTCCCCTATAATTTGGAATCATTGTTGAGCCTTGAAAATGTCTTAACGGGGCTCAAACGTGTCAAAAGGGGCCTTATATGCATGTAGGGACTAAACATGTAAATTTCAAAACTGTTTGCTGAACAAAGGGAGGTCGCGGGCCGCGTAAGCGAAGGGTGGCTCGTTCGCGGGGCGCGACAGACCTCCACGTGTGCAAAAATAATTTTTCAGCAAACAGCAACTGGTTTCTGGGTTTTGGACTTGGTTTTAACAAACCTTGAGCTGGTTTTGGACACCCCTAGCATTCTAAATCAGTGGGTAACACTTGTAAGGTCCAGATTGAAGCTCAAAACCCAAGAAACGATCCCAACGGTTGTCAAAAATCTATAAATACCCATGAGATTTCATTCCACACTTGCTCAAATCTGATTTTCCTCTCATTTCTACACAATAGGAGCTATCCCTTCTGGTTGAAGGCTCCTTTCTTCTTGTCTTCTTGTTCTATCTTCAAGCTTTGGACCTCTTATAAGCTTCTTTCATGCTTTTATGCATTTTAAGCATGAAAGTCAAATAGTGTTTGACTTTCTGCTTCGACCAGTCTTTGGTCAACACAAAGTTCGTTTGAACTTTGCAACGTGAGCGTAATCATGATGGTTATAGTCCCTTGTGACTATACCTACTGATTACCACGTTGATTAGGCGTAGTGACGAGTCATAGTTTCAGTCAAAATACGTGTTTATGCGTATTTTGGAACGAAGCTATCTTTGGGTATCAAAACACTTTGTTTTGATATCAAAGTTGTTTTCTAACTTAGTTAAACATGTTTTAACATGTTTAACTCGTCACTATTAGTCTAGTGCTTATATAGGATCGTAAGGTAAGCGGTCTAAACAACCGCTTAGACTTTCGAACCCGACCCGTTTGGTCGATCATTAGGATCCGACCAAACACATTTTGTGACCATAGTTGTATAGGGAATAACCTTCCGAGGTTATACCTTATGGTCACTTCGTTTAGTTAGTTGTATGATAGGTAGTTTTTATGCCTTAGGAAAATGATCAAAATGCCCTTTTTACGCATAATTTCATTTTAAGCATATGTAACCTAAATTTTGACATCTAAAATAATTAGGCAATGTTATTAGACACGTTAAGGCATATAATACTTGTCATAGGACTAGTTAGGCGGCCCGAACCCGTTTTACGCGAAGGACGCGTTAAAGTAGCGTAGACTACCTTAACGAGTCGTAACGGGTCGTAAGCACTTAGAATAGGTTATGGTTTAGAATGTAGGCTTTGTTAAACCACATTACATGAGTTCCAATACTCATTTGGTTTACGAAACCTCATTCTACCCGATCCTCCGATTTAGGTTCGGTTTATTATAGTTACCTATATTAGGTGCCGATTGATTCCGTGATCTTTCAAGCGTTACTTAGTTGTTATTTCAAGACTTTTAAGCAATATCAAGTGAGTACATAGTCCCCTCTTTTACTATTTTCAAATATTTTGGGGTGAAACACATGTGCCTACTTGTTACTTTCGTGCTTTTCGTGCTTTCATGACATATACTGGCTATGTTCACTAGTACGCATATAGTACATGATTTCATTTAAGCTTTGCTATGTATGTTGATTTAGCATGCTAGCACATTGACTTCATAAACACATTTGTTTCATATGTTTAAATCAGCATATGTACACATTGATTTACATCATATTTCTGCTATGTACGTTCATTTAGCATACTTAGTACATTATTTACACATAATATGCTTACATTTGGTATGACATTTGGTTTGTTTAACGGGACAAAAATCCGTTCATTAACATTGATCACGCCGCTCGGTAGTATGTAGTGGTACCATAGGAATTGACAACTCCCGTTCCTGGCTTCCTAGGTTTGTTTGGAAGTAGGGAATGACTGAATCCGATATACATAATTTTGATAAACCTTTAATTTGTTTAAGAGTTTGTCTCCACAGTCGCAATGCTTGAATGTATGCGATAAACATTACCACATAAATGTTTGTATCAGTAAAGCATGGATTTTACAAAACATAATTTTTGACTTAAACTGTGATTTATTCATATACATTGTTTTGTACATTTTACCTATGGGGTTGAGTAATACTATTATTCACCATACATTTCATTTGATTATACATAAACATTATACATATGGTTTGAGTAGTTACATTTACTTGCCATACATAACATTTGATTATACAAGATATGGTTTACATTTAACAATTGGTCATTTATCATACATAAACATTTGACATTTGTTTAAACAATACAATTTTGATGGTTATTGATAAATGGTTTACATAACGAGGCGACGTGTAATATGATAAAAGCATGGTGGATACGCCGCTGATACTTCCTATATATAAGTGCTTTTATGATATTATATATCGTAGCATTATTTAAATTATTTCAACAAATACATGATATATTTTGTACAAACAACATATTTTTACAAGATATTGTTTTACAAACAACATAACTTATACAAATTTATTATTACTTGCTTAATTATTTAACCAAGCAGTATTCTTTTATGTATCATTTGATTTTCTTATCGCTTTTCGTATGATTTATAAAAGAAAACATTTTCCTAAGATTCATGACTAACTTTTTGTTAAACAATTCTTTCAACTACAAGTCATGAATTCTAAATCAATAAACCTATGTATCTCACAGACATTTTTATGCTGACGTACCTATTTTCACATATGTTTTCAGGAGCTGATGCATAGGATTGTTCAAGATACACTTACGCGGACTTGGGCCTTAGTGACATTAAAGATGCAAGACTAGTTAATTATGTTATGTTTCTTTGTTTTAAGACAATGTAACCTCTTTTTATTTCAAATAAAATGAAACTTTAAATACCATTGTTGTGAAACATTAATTCTGTTGCTCCACTCCCCAACGTTTCCGTCGTGACTTGTTGTTTTACGCGGTCGGGGTATGATACTCCGACTATCGATCCTTCATGGGTGTCTCCGCAATTTACGTTTTCGGGTTTCCAACAATCACCCAACGCCTTCAAACCAATGTCTCAAGTTCAACAAATGCAACATTACCAAGCACTCCAACAAATGATGCAACGCAACTCGTTTGAATCTCTAGCGCAATTCCAATCGCAACCGCCAACATCCCAATCGCAACCCCCGGTTCCACTTGACGATGATGAAGAAGTCGTCCCCAAATTGCCACCTCAAAATCTAAAGCGTAAAAAAAAACAAGGGGAAGGGAAAGGCGGTTGAAACCGTAGTCGAAACGAAAGGCGGTTCGAAACCAAAGGCGATACCTTGGACAAAACTAGAGGAGGAGGCGCTAGCAATTGCGTTTGTTAAGTCCTTAACTTGCCCCATTGTCGGTATGAACCAAAGTTTATTTTTTTAATTTAAATTTAAAAAGATTTATTTTTTATTTTTACTAATGCATTTTTTTTTTAAATTTAGTGAACAACCAAACGGGTACTAGTTTTTGGAAGGCGATAACGGAAAAATATAGTTATAAGAAAACCTAGTCGGCCGACTATGCTCGAGCGAAGGATTTTAGGATTATGAGGTTGGATCTCAACTCGGTTCCGGAGGATGAACGCGAGGTTTACCGGAGGATGAAAGAGGAGGTTAAGAAAAAATGGACGTCGTTTGTTTATTTTTTTAGTCGTATCGTTATTTTTTTTCGCTTTTATGTTTTCCGTTTCTAGGATTAGTAATTTTAATTTTTAGGAAATGTAATTTTTTTTTATGTTATGAAATGAATTTAATTATGTTGTTTTATGTTTTAATTTTATTTAATTTTTAAGAAGTTTTTATCAAGTTAACAAAAAAAAAGTTAGAAAATTATAAAATAATTGTGTGGGGTAGGCCCATCCTCCACCCCCTTCAAAATGCAAGGAGAGCCATCCTCCATGGGATGGTGATGTGACATCTACGTGGCGGCCCATCATCATGGGGATGAGGCTCTCCATACCCTCTAGTCTTATAATCCTTGCACTTGGAGCCATAAAATTACGAGGATGGTTTATAAACCTTACCATGTTTATCAAGTAGGCCGGTCAGGGCAAATTTCACTAATATGACTAAATGAAGTAGAGAAGTAGTTCGCCTTTGTTGTTAGCAGCTACTAGTACTAACCTCCAGATTTACATTTACATTTATTTTTTTTACTTAATTTTATACATGCCAACACTGATACATAAACCAATTCTTGAGGTGGTAAAAAAATCTTTTTTGACGAGTTCCTTTGAAAACCGCCTAAAAATAGATTAAAAAAATAAAAGCTCCTCAAAAATAAAAATAAAAACAGCATTACTTTTTTAAGCGATTTACATGAACCGCTTAAAACCACTACGTTGGAGGGAATTCTATTTATTGAACTGGTTTATCAATTTGCTTATTTTTTGCTCTATTTTATTTCTTTAAAAACCATTCTCGGTGCCTTTGTTTAAAAAAGCCTTGGTGCAAGGCGACACAAGGCGCTAGGTCTTGCGCTTTAGACTACATAAGGCGAATGTCAAACAAAAAGCGAACGCTTTAAGCACTTTTTATGAAGGCGAAGGCTTTAGCCCTTCATGTACACGGAACCAAAATAGAGAAGTGGACCTAACCTTCTAGAGAAAAGTTTCGGTGGAGAAACAATAATCAAATTTATGAGAAGAAAGTGTGTATTGGAAACTGGCGAGAGAAAATAAATCGTCTAATTATATATGTTAATTATATACTTGTGTATATTTATTATTTTATGTATTAAAATGTTGTTACCTAGATTTTTAAGGTGTACATTTAGCTTTTATAGCTAAATTTTGTGTTGAGGGTGCTAAAACCCTATTATCATGTAGTACACATGAGAGACATGGTTTTATTCCATGCCCTCTCCTCCCGTACAAATGCAAGCTACAAAGTTCCTAAGTATATGAGTCTCAGTTGATGAGAACATGCCTCTACTCATTGATTTGCGACAGACATCTAAAGTTCTCCCAGAAATTAAACAGCTGGAAAGAGGAATCCAAAAGCAACAACCAACGGTTGATTAAAAATGGAATAACCAATTCAAGGTAACTAACTAACAAGCTCTAAAAAGTTATCAAAAATGATTGAATCACCAAAAGTTGATTAATAATTAATCCTAGAATCACCAACTCCAAAGAGATGATTCTTCTTCTTAAAAAATAACAAGTTGATTTAGAAGGCCGGTGAAATAACAAGAGAAGATACCTTAATTAGTTACTTTGTTATTATTAAAAGAGCTTTTTGACTAAATCGGCCATGTGATACCTTTGGCTCAACTAATTGGTTGGGTTTATTTAAACCATTCTTTTCACATGGAACGTACAAAGAAAAGCCATGAAAATCTTCTAAAGAGTTGATAGCACATGTAAGTTTCGACTTATTAAATCGTAGTCCAACTTCTGGTTTATTCTCCTTATAGATCTCAAAATATCAGTTTGTTCTTGAAAATTATAAAAAGATTGTGACTTGTGTGATTTTTTTAAAATTTTATATCATTAAAATTTAGTGTTCTATTATCTTAATTGTACATCAATTTAACTATGTACTTAATTTTCTTTTAACTTCTCATAGTGTATGGTAAAATTGTCAAAACTAATTATGTTATGCATCCACTTAAAACTTTACTCTTCTTGCTATATATCAACGTCCACCTTTCGTCTTTAATTTTCTTTAACCAGAAGATTGATCATCCTTTATGTTTCATGTTTGTCATAGATTTTAGTCCTTTTCGCTAAAGTTTAAATTTCTGTTAACCTTTGATTAAATGTCTATATTCCGCTTACTCTTTAGGGAAAAATATATATTATTTCACAATTATTTTCTTTTTCTTTTTTTAATCACTTTTATTTTATAATTTATATAAAGTTTTGATAAATAATTAATCAAGTT
Source organism: Helianthus tuberosus (assembly GCA_030545235.1). Taxonomy (NCBI): domain Eukaryota; kingdom Viridiplantae; phylum Streptophyta; class Magnoliopsida; order Asterales; family Asteraceae; genus Helianthus; species Helianthus tuberosus. The sequence continues at coordinate 41,303,063 of CM060383.1, forward strand.
ATTATTTGTTTTATACAACAAAAACAACAATCATACTCAGTAAATCACACAAATAACAATTTGTCGAGTCCGGGAGGGTGGGATGTAGACAATGTTATAAAACAAGGCCTACAATGCAGAGCACTCGCCGAGTAATCGCTACAAGTTAGGTTGTCAATGTGATTTTCTTTAACTCCGCCTAATTACTTGGAATTGATAAAACGTGATCAACTCGGCTAGAATTAGATGTAGTTGGTTAACTCGGGCCAAATTTGGTTTAAAAAAATAAAACATAATTCGTATTTCTATCATATTAAAGAAAACGAATGAATATCATTTTTCAAGAAATGAATATCAAACGTGATCAACTCGGCTAGAATTAATGTGTATTTTTATGACTATATGTATGTTAAGAGTAATTTTATCATGTTCTTATATGTAATTTCATAACTATATATACATGTAAACTAGTTTTTTTTATATTTATGTAATTAGTTATTAGACATATATATAATTTGATTATTACACATATATAAACTACTCATAACATGTATGAAATCATAAATTACATATAATAAATGATAAAAGTACCCTAAATATAGGGGAATGTTGTATAGAAAACCCACTTTAATTTAGAAAACCCGGGAAACTCAAAGCTCCCGATGTTTTTTTTTGAAAAAAAATTATACATGTTTCTAAGGGTTTTGGGCAAAAAAAAAAAAAATCAAAAAAGCGCTGAGTAGATATTTAAAAAAAATAAACAAGTTTTGGTGTAACATGTGTTACATTCATCTGACATATTTGTAACATGTGTTACACCAAAACTTGTTTATTTTTTTTTTTTAAATATCTACTCGGCGCTTTTTTGATTTTTTTTTTTTGCCCAAAACCCTTAAAAACATGTATATAACATGTGTAATTTTTTTTTTTAAATTCGGGAGGTTAGAGTTTCCCAAGTTTTCTAAATAAAAGTGGGTTTTCTATAGATACTTACATTATATATATATATATATATATATATATATATATATATAGGGGGCCGCTAGAATGCGAACCACCCCGAGTTATGAGAACCGCGAGAACCACACCGTACGGGGCGAGGTGGACCAATTTTTTTTCGAAAACGTAGATTAGTGTATCACAAACACATTCGTAAAAAAAAATTAAAAAAAAACGCCGTGTGGGTAGTTTTTTACACCACAAAAACGTGGTTTACGAGTTCCGTAAATTTACGGAACTCGTAAACCACGTTTTTGTGGTGTAAAAAACTACCCACACGCTGTTTTTTTTTTTTAATTTTTTTTTACGAATGTGTTTCTAATACATGCACCTACGTTTTTTAAAAAAAATTTGGTCCACCTCGCCCGGAATCAAGTGGTTCTCGCGGTTCTCATAACTCGGGGTGGTTCTCATTCTAGCGGTCCCCTATATATATATATATATATATATATATATATATATATATGGTGGGAGTTGGCTACAAAGTCAATATTTTCTACAAAGTGTAAAAAGTCATAAAATACCATAATATCAACTATAAAACACACTCAAACCGCACAAATAACAAAGTGACGATTACTAAAACGTCATATTTGTGGGTTATGTGTTGTGTTTTGGATGATAAGACTTTGATTATTGAATGATTAACATTAGTGTGTTTTATGCGGATTATCATATTGTGTTTTATATTTATAGTTCTACGATGGTGTGTTTGATGTTTTTATGCATTGTTAGGGTTTGGATATTGTGTTTTAGTGATCTTCACTCTGTTATTTATGGGTTTTGAGTGTCTTTTATGGCTGAAATTGTGGTGTTTTATGACTTTGTACGCTTTGTAGGAAAAACGGACTTTGTAGCTGAACTCCACCCTATATAACGTACAGGATCCCTACCTATATATATATATATAGGTAGGGATCCTGTACTTTAATCCAGAAGTGTGGGAAGTGTATTATAACACTATATAAACACCGTATAACAATATGTAACACCATATAACACTATATGACCCTATATAACAATATATAACACTATACATCTATCATAGACATGTTATCAGACAAACTATAGTGTTATATTTGTTATATAGTGTGACAACCCGTAACTTCAAGGTACAAACTGTTTGTTTCGTTTTTATAAATCAAATCTTGTGCTTATTTTATTTGATGAATTAACCAAATCCTTACCGTGTTGTACCGACCTGAACCATTTGAACCAAAACACTTGACTCGTGTGTTGATCCAACCCACTCGCATAGCTCGAAAACTTATGGGGCCCGAACCTTAGCGTGATCACTATTCATTTTATAATTAACTAATTAATTATTCATTGTAGGTTTTGTAAAAAAATGATATATTATGATCAACAACAGCAACTATTGCCACCTTCCTTTGTATTCATGATTTGCTAGTTATCGGCCCACACCCCAACCCCCCTTTGTTGCGTTTTGTTTTGGGCAGCAGCCCCAAACCCCTTCGGAGCCCAAGTTCTACCAGCCCACCCCACCCCATATATCGGCCCACATGCAAAAGTTTGCACCGCCTCCCATGATCAGTTGCAAAGTAGCGTGGATATGTATATATATTCATAAGAGTCACCTTCATGGATAACACGCAAACCCTACGGCGATCGACGGTAGCTTCCTTCACCTTCACGAACGTCACCTCTCGTCTCTCTCCCTCCCTCGACAACCGGAGCACATCACCACTCCTCCGTCACCGATCGCCGGTAAGCCCCACATATCTCGTTACTTCGTTTTCGAACGCGTTGTCTCGGCTTCGGTCCAACCATAGCGTCGGTTGGTACCTGCGATTGAGTGATTACATGAACTATATGAAAGTATATATATATACTTGTTCAATGTTATGCATATGAATTGTTCTTGCTTGACTGTATATGTTTGTGAACTAGAGCTATTGTGTGTAAATCTGTAGACATGAAAGTAGATTTGTGTGGATTATGAATGCATAACCATGTATGTGATTATATATATATATATATATATATATCAGACATTATATATGAATGAACAATAATTTCGGTTCCACTTCGGTTTAATAACTTGAACGCATACACGGACTTGAGAAGTAGACATGAGAAGTTATGAATTACGTAAACTGTTAGATAATTATCATAATCAAATCAAATGGCTCTTGTTGCTTGGAAGGTGCATGAAGATAGAATCAGATGATAGTGGGTATTAGAATAATAGATAATTTGATCTAGAAAATGATTATAGTGAATAAACTATTAGAGGAAGTCAATGATATTTTGAATTGTATTAATGATTTAATATTAATTGAAGGTTTATATGATTGTTGTGAAACTGATGAGACGTCTGGAATGAATAATTGAAAGCATGCATAGAAATCGTAGGTTATCCATGTATGTTACTGGTGCAACATTGATGATATTGTTATGTATGATCTTCACTAACAAAAGTATGTTTGTGTGTATTAAAAGACATAAAGTGATGCTATGAATTGTATAAGTGTAATCGAATTAGTAATATCATGCTATTTAGATAGTGGGCTGTTAATCCACTAAAAGAATGTTTGGATAGTGGGCCGAGATTAAATGAATTATCCATTATGATAATGAGAGTCCAATAAAGGATAGATTATATTGGTTAGGGTATAAAGTGTGATGACATATTCTGGCTACATGAATATTCATGTGTATGTGTGTGAACATGAGATCATTATGTGAATCTGCTAGAAATCGAATACATACCGGACGAGTACTTATTGATATTCAACTAATAGATTGATTTTTATGATTTCAACTATATGTGTGAAATACTTGTACAGTAGTTGTGTGTTATGTGAAAAAGGAAATGCGAGAATTAATTGTATATGAGATATGCAATCTATGTGTACATAAAAACTGATCGTTACCGATAACCATGTTAGGACATTTGTGACCGACTGTTAAACAAGTAACTAGTCTTACCGAGCAAACCAAGGTGAGTTCACACTTTCTACAAGGCATGGGATTCCCAGGGGTTGGGAATGGGTAAAGGATTTGAACTGAAACTGCGTGATCTCCTGGTTTGGGACACGTACACACCCTCTTTATTGAAGGGTGACAACCTGTGATAAGTATTTAATCGGAACCTGCGTAATCTCCTGGTTTGGAGATTACGTACACACCCTCTTTATTGAAGGGTGACAACACGGATACTAGACCAAAAACTCTATCATGAAGTCCCTCCTTTTTATATCGACTTAATCGCCGAGCCAATGGCGAGCGGGTCATTAGTTAGATAGCGCTATTTAGGTTTGACAAGCCTCACACCGTGCCACAGAGGACGGGCGTGAACTAATGGATATGGGCACGTCAATGATGATAGACATTGACGCTAGGGCACCAACTTACTTCAGTCAGTGGTCGATATGGTAAACAGGTCTAGTGGTTAACATGGGGAAGCCCCCACCAACTATGGATATGTTTGGGAAACAGGGTAAACTGATTAACTTACAACTTACAAATGAATTCTTGGTTTTTGAAACAACTTAACAATGAACACCAACTGTGAACTCGCTCAACATTGTTGTTGACTCGTTGTTACATGCCTTGCAGTCCTTTAGGTGCTTAACATTGGAACTTGCTGTCTGGGAAGCTGGAGTGGTCATGGGTCGAGTTACATGGAAACGCAACGCAAGACTAAGAGCTTTTATATGTGGTTTATAAACACTTAACGAATTAAATATGCTTCCGCTGTAAACTGTGAAATATTGTAACGTGTAACACTTGTTGTTAATTAAATGAAAGATTTATTCAAATATACGCATGAGTTCAATGTGATTGGTGGCTAAGATCCTGGTCAGTCACGCCTCCAAGCGGTGGTACTCCGCATGTGGATTTTGGGGGTGTGACAGATTGGTATCAGAGCCATTGGTTATAGTGAACTTGGTTTTATTTAAAATGGGAAAAGCGTTTTTGTAAAACCAGACTATAACTGAACAGTTCTAAAGACTTGAATACGACCATGACACTCAGCTCCAGATTGCAAGGTTCGTCTCTCATATACTCATTGTACTACGTAACTAGTGAACACCTACAGACGATATTGCATGTGATTGCACGTTTAGCACAACGATATGAATTCATGTACACTCGCACGTATTATGTGACTAATAGGGTGGTAATTCCCTAAACCTTCATAACCTACGCTTCGTGATACCCTTTGATTGCTACTCGAGTTTGGGGAACCATTTGATATGAGTTAAGAGGAGCTGAGATGAGCATGCAAATCACAATATTATTGTGGGTGCACACATAATAATAATGTGGGGTGCATGTGAGTCCCAGTGAGGCTTAACAAGTGGAAAGGGGGTTCCGTCCCGTTATTTGATCAATGTGAAACAAACGAACCCATAGGGTCCATAGCAGTAATTGTCCCCTACTCAAACTCAAACGTGAACTTCTCATTTATCGTTGGATTCTTTTGAAACTCGATGCTGTCGACTGTTTCCTAAACACCCATCTGAACTCGGCAAACCGTGTAGAATGTTAGTTGCTCATACGAACGTCCCTGAGTTGGATGTCCCAACATCGAATGATTGATCGATACCTTTCTTACTCCTCCTCGTTTGCTGAAACTCACGTATTGACGTCTCCGATCCCGAAGTGTGATCACTTCTGCAACACTCTCGTAACAGACCGTGAATTACCCGAACCACTTGCAACGACGACGGACAGGAGGATGAGCGTAGCACATTATCGACCTCAGTACTTTGACGACCCTGATTACCGGCAACAAGCACAGCGAATTGGCTTCAATCGAATCCTTAACCCACGTCAGCGACTCATGGGAGTCAACACCTACGAACCAATCGAGGCATAAATGTTAATCATTGACCTTAGTGTGGTATGCGTAACTGCCAGCACAGTGAGTAACGCTTTAGAACGCGGTTCAGGATGCAAAAAGATGGACTATGATGGTGAAGAATCGTAGGGCATGTTTCAAGCAACGACATCGGGGTCAGCAGACACAACGACAACAAGGTGCTCGTAACCCTAGCTTCCAGTAAGGAAATAAAGGTGTCCACATCACGGATTGGCGGTGGTTAAGATAAGAGGACAACGAATGGCGGCGTCTCATGACCGTCAGAAAAGCTACGCTGTTAAGCGCAAGAAACCACTCGAATTCCAAGTTGGGGATCGAGTACTATCTAAAGTCTCACCTTGGGAAGGTGTACTTCGTTTTGGTATACGAGACGAAACTCAAACCGCGATATGTTAAATCGTTCGAAATCATCGAGAAAATAAGCAAGGTGACCTACAAACTGAACCTACCGAATAACTCAGTAGAGTTCACAACGTATTCCATGTGTTGAATTGGAAGAAGTGTCTGTCAGATGAAACCCCCACAGTTCCTTTTAAGGAGCTCACCACCGACGATCAGTTGCGATTTGTCGAAGAACCAGTGGAAACCTTTGACCGGGAGGTCAAGATCATCAACGCACCAGGATACCTCTTGTTCGAGTTCGTTGGAACTCCCGTCATGGCCCAGAGTTTACCTGGGAATGAGAAGACCGAATGAAACACAAGTATCCCCAGTTGTTCGAGAAACGTGAAACCACTACTGAGGCTGAAGCTACTGCGGAATTTCGGGACGAAATTACAAACCAACGGGGGGATGATGTGACACCCCAGGAAAACCACACAACTTAACTAGCTTCCTCAGTAACCACATGCTAAATTTCGGGACGAAATTTCTTTCAACTTGAGGATGATGTGACAACCCGAAACTTCAAGGTACAAACTGTTTGTTTCGTTTTTATAAATCAAATCTTGTGCTTATTTTATTTGATGAATTAACCAAATCCTTACCGTGTTGTACCGACCTGAACCATTTGAACCAAAACACTTGACTCGTGTGTTGATCCAACCCACTCGCATAGCTCGAAAACTTATGGGGCCCGAACCTTAGCGTGATCACTATTCATTTTATAATTAACTAATTAATTATTCATTGTAGGTTTTGTAAAAAAAACTGATATATTATGATCAACAACAACAACTATTGCCACCTTCCTTTTTATTCATGATTTGCTAGTTATCGGCCCACACCCCAACCCCCCTTTGTTGCGTTTTGTTTTGGGCAGCAGCCCCAAACCCCTTCGGAGCCCAAGTTCTACCAGCCCACCCACCCCATATATCGGCCCACATGCAAAAGTTTGCACCGCCTCCCATGATCAGTTGCAAAGTAGCGTGGATATGTATATATATTCATAAGAGTCACCTTCATGGATAACACGCAAACCCTACGGCGATCGACGGTAGCTTCCTTCACCTTCACGAACGTCACCTCTCGTCTCTCTCCCTCCCTCGACAACCGGAGCACATCACCACTCCTCCGTCACCGATCGCCGGTAAGCCCCACATATCTCGTTACTTCGTTTTCGAACGCGTTGTCTCGGTTTCGGTCCAACCATAGCGTCGGTTGGTACCTGCGATTGAGTGATTACATGAACTATATGAAAGTATATATATATACTTGTTCAATGTTATGCATATGAATTGTTCTTGCTTGACTGTATATGTTTGTGAACTAGAGCTATTGTGTGTAAATCTGTAGACATGAAAGTAGATTTGTGTGGATTATGAATGCATAACCATGTATGTGATTATATATATATATATATATATATATATATATCAGACATTATATATGAATGAACAATAATTTCGGTTCCACTTCGGTTTAATAACTTGAACGCATACACGGACTTGAGAAGTAGACATGAGAAGTTATGAATTACGTAAACTGTTAGATAATTATCATAATCAAATCAAATGGCTCTTGTTGCTTGGAAGGTGCATGAAGATAGAATCAGATGATAGTGGGTATTAGAATAATAGATAATTTGATCTAGAAAATGATTATAGTGAATAAACTATTAGAGGAAGTCAATGATATTTTGAATTGTATTAATGATTTAATATTAATTGAAGGTTTATATGATTGTTGTGAAACTGATGAGACGTGAATCGTGGAATGAATAATTGAAAGCATGCATAGAAATCGTAGGTTATCCATGTATGTTACTGGTGCAACATTGATGATATTGTTACGTATGATCTTCACTAACAAAAGTATGTTTGTGTGTATTAAAAGACATAAAGTGATGCTATGAATTGTATAAGTGTAATCGAATTAGTAATATCATGCTATTTAGATAGTGGGCTGTTAATCCACTAAAAGAATGTTTGAATAGTGGGCCGAGATTAAATGAATTATCCATTATGATAATGAGAGTCCAATAAAGGATAGATTATATTGGTTAGGGTATAAAGTGTGATGACATATTCTGGCTACATGAATATTCATGTGTATGTGTGTGAACATGAGATCATTATGTGAATCTGCTAGAAATCGAATACATACCGGACGAGTACTTATTGATATTCAACTAATAGATTGATTTTTATGATTTCAACTATATGTGTGAAATACTTGTACAGTAGTTGTGTGTTATGTGAAAAAGGAAATGCGAGAATTAATTGTATATGAGATATGCAATCTATGTGTACATAAAAACTGATCGTACCGATAACCATGTTAGGACATTTGTGACCGACTGTTAAACAAGTAACTAGTCTTACCGAGCAAACCAAGGTGAGTTCACACTTTCTACAAGGCATGGGATTCCCAGGGGTTGGGAATGGGTAAAGGATTTGAACTGAAACTGCGTGATCTCCTGGTTTGGGACACGTACACACCCTCTTTATTGAAGGGTGACAACCTGTGATAAGTATTTAATCGGAACCTGCGTAATCTCCTGGTTTGGAGATTACGTACACACCCTCTTTATTGAAGGGTGACAACACGGATACTAGACCAAAAACTCTATCACACCCTCTTTTTTAATGGGGGACCATTGTAGGAAAAATAGGTGAAAGGTGGGACTAGTGGGGGGAATATTCTGAGATGGGATTATTAATGGCCAATAAGGTCTAGGTGGGATTATTACAGGCCAATTTCCCTTTTTAAAAAAAATAAACAAATTTCAGCAACTTTGTTAACTAACACGAGTTAGGCAAAAAATGCTGAAACTTGTTTATTTTTTTTTAAATTCCTTCGGCGTTTTTTTGTTTTTTTTGGCCCAAAACTCTTAAAAACATGTATATTACATGCAGTGTTGTAAGAATCGCTACCGACTAGCGACTAATCGGGATTAATAGGGATTAATCGGAATTAATCGGATTGAGATTTTTATATGTAATTGTTAGTTACATATATACATAAACATTTTATGGGTAGTTTTTAAAGTAGACATGTTTTAACCCCCTCATTAACCCATTTTTTAAGTAATTGGAAGGAATTTATATGGTTTGGTCAAAATTTGGCCGGCATCTAGCCCAAAATTTAGCAAGAATAGGACCGCCATTGACTGCCTAGCTATTAATCGGCCATTAATCGGTGAACCCCCGTTAGTGATTAATCGGCGACTAATCGGAGACTAGTCGGGATTTTTACAACCATGATTACATGTGTTATTTTTTTCAAAAAAAAAATGTCGGGAGCTTTGAGTTTCCCGGGTTTTCTCAATAAAAGTGGTTTTCTATATATCCTTACCCTATATATATA